>JAPYZJ010000236.1:0-60921 GCA_030522765.1 Ophioninae sp. B BG-2022a
TGTCAGCGAGAGGAGGTTTTTTCGACGTGACCAAAGTATAATATGTGAATAAAAAAATTAATTATATTATTACCATGGTGTTGAGATCAATCGAGTTCCTACCGGAAATAACGTTAAAAAGAATTTCGCAAAAAAAATCTGAAAAAATTCGTATGAACTAAACGAAACGTACCGCAACTTTTTACTATCTTGAGATTTTGTTGTAAACCTCGTCGTTTTCGTACTCCGGAGCAATTTTCATATTGTGTATTTTTTTCGAAAAAACGAAATATTCCTGGGAAAAAAATCGCAAAAATTTTTCTACGAAACGAAATTGTAGCTTTGGCTTCCCCTTTTATGATTTGAATAGGAGAAATGCATAAACAAGATTTTTACTGTAAAAGGGGTCCACTCACCAAACAACAAAAAAACGACAAAAAATTGTCGTTTTCAAAAGTGGGTGCCGAGTGTAAAAAAAATCGTAAAAATTTTTTTGATACGCCAAAATGTAGGTGAATCCCCTCTCTTTAAAATGCCGTTGGTCAAATTGGCCTCGTCCAACTACCGGCGAAATGGCATAAAGAACAGTTCAGGCACTTTTTCCAACTTTTGTCCGGAAACTTTCCGACGGTAGTGTATATATATATACACATACGCGTGAATACGTCTGTGTCATAGAACCGTGAGCCGATGTATTCACATCATCTGCGAGCGCTTCAGGCCCACCAGCGAGGATCCTTAGTTTTACGACCGATACTTGATACGCAAGCGACCGGTCATCATCAACGGCTCCCCAATGTAAACGAACCGATTTTTAATTTTATTTTCCATCGTATTTCCAAATTAATAGAGTTAACCTAATCGGTTAATTCTAATAAATCAAGAGTCAACCGAACAGGTCTGAATATCATTTTTCGTTATTAATTCGATCATCCGTATAATCTGTTTTTAAATTATTTTTTCCAGCAGCACTTCTCGTTCTTAACCCTCATCCCGTGCCATTGCGCTAGGCGTAGGCAAGAAAAAGGAATGCCACACATATACATATATAGGACCACGCCATCTCAGGACGTGATATCGGTAAACATAATCCTTTTCGATTGGAAACATTGCTATAGTTTTAAAAACAAAAAGAATTCAATAACGGCTATGTTTAACATTAGCGACATCTTAATTTCTTTTTTTTTTTTTTTGGTTTATACAAAGCAGGCCAGAGATTTCAATCCAAGTAAGAATAGGTCCGTAGATAATATTGTCCGTAAATAATTGTGCATTCTGCCAATCATTATACCTCGACTGATGCCTTTTCAATAAAAATTTTGTTGAACCTACTTTAATGTACGAAGAATAGTATATTTTTAAGTACAAACAAAAGACTGGAGAAAAGAAGAAGTTTTTATTATTTTTATTATATTTGTTTTGCCCGTATCATAAAAAAGAAAAAAAGTATGGACATGTACTGGTGAGAGTAAATGTAAGGGGAAAAATTATTTTTAAAACGAAACAATTGGTGGATCTTCATATAATAGGAGTAGCCGTTAGGCTCGGCTACAACGATGTTGCAGCGGAGAGCGCCACTTATTTAACCCTTAGAGGTCTAATGACTCTCAGCCTGTGCGGTCCGTACGGGCGGCGTGCCGCTAATTGTAAGCGCTGACGATCGCTGTGGACGAAATGCATCCTTAGGGCACACCAATGGGTTTCGCCAGACGCATATATGCGTCCTCAGAGCTCAGAAGTTTACTGGCTCTGCAACGATTTTTCTATACTGTTTTTTTTTTTACGTACTGAATGCATGTCAAAATAGATACATCGTCATGGAAAATCTTCGTAGTTTATGTGTTTCTTTTTCAACGAATACAGTCAAACCTGGATAAGTGAGAACTGGCTAAGTGAGAAAACTCTCTAAGTGAGAGTAATAGCCAGGCCCCGTCATTTTAAGCTCCCATGTACCTGCATTAGCGAGAAACTCGGGTTAGTGAGAAATCTCTATAAGCGAGAATGAGATTGTGCTCCCTTGAACTCTCGCTAATCCAGGTTTGACTGTATTGGGAAAAAAGTATAGAGTTGGCAGATTTAAAAAAAAATTGGCAGCGGTGGGATTCGAACCCACGCCTCCGAAGAGACTGGTGCCTTAAACCAGCGCCTTAGACCGCTCGGCCACGCTACCCGATGAAAATTTTCTCCTTAAAGCCAATATTGATGCTGTGGTTTTTATCTAAGAAATTTCATTATATTTTTTTCCATAGCTATACCTACATTGAAGGTACCATGAATTCCAAACACCAAAAATGTTCACTAATAAAATATAATAATCCATAATTATAAGAAAAGAAAATTGGTAAGACTCATCACTGCATGATAAACTATTTACCAAGATACAACAGCATAAGTTTGATAAGGTGTTTTTTTTACTTATCTATTCACAATGATTTGATTTTAAATAAACTACGTTATTAAAACCAAGTAAAACCAAAACGCGATGAAAATTGATACCAAAAATCATTTATCACCTACAACGGTATCAACGACTCGATTAGCTCGTTCATCTTTAGAAAAGGCCGGCAACAAAGAACGGTCGCCTCACCGGTGCTATTTAATAATTACAATTCTGAAATTCTCAACCTATTCAACTTAAGGACGGATCCTGAATTAGAAGGTCAAAAAACACGATTTTTTAAAATTGTTTAAATCTATTCCTGATGTATCTAAGAATGTCTAGACAAAGTTTTATAGCCCAATTCGAAATATTTCCAAAGATACAGCACTGAACGTAGTGGAAAGTTTGGATTCACCAGTCGATATTTTTTCCCGCACTTAAATTTGATAACTCTGCCAAAAAAAAAGATATTCGAAAATCCAATGCGGCGTTTTGAAGAAGATATATCAGGCTTCAGTTTACTATATTTAAATATTTTTTTTAGTTTTTTTTCTACCCGGTACGGACTTTGGTACGTGGCCGTTTTTAGGCCTTTTTTCGACCATCGCAAATCCGGCGCCGATTCTAAGAAAATTGTTTTATTTTTTTTTACTCAGAAAAACTTGAAAAGGTACGCAGAAGCTCCATATTACTCTTTTTAAATTGTTTTTGCGATTTTTTTTTTGGGGAGTTATTTCATTTTTTGCTATAAATGACAAATTTTGCAAAATTCAAAATAACCCAAGAACGATAGGTTTTAAGAGAAATGTTTAGGAACACAAAAAACTGCATATTTTCATAATAAATCGCCGGGAATTTTTTCAGATTTTTTCTCTGACAATATAAATTAAAAGCCAAGATCCAAAAGCAAATGTGATATGTTATTAACTACTAATACGACCAATAATAGCGAATGCAGCCCTAATCTCATAGAACGTAGGACCGTCGTTGATGAAACACTATCGATAATATGAACGATCGTGTCTGAAAACGTGACTGGGCAGGTGCCGCACAGCTGAATCGGATTACAGATGGTGAATCATCAACAAAGAAATATAGCAAATTGACAACGAATTGATCAACGGGTTACGAGTACACGATGAACCTAGCATGATACGCATGACAGGGAGCAACTACTCCCCACGAGAACTCTTCACAAACCTCGACAGAATGGGATGTATCCAAGACGAGTAGAACCTCGCCATTATCTACCATCTACGAACACATTGCGCACGAAAACAGTCTGAACTGGCACAGACAACATCCGAAGAGAAAGTTGGGTATACTTGAAGGACGTATCTATGAAGGATCGCAAGAGCCTTGACAGACTCGGCAGAAAATTCTGGTGGCTTCAGGGTGACGCAATACATATTAGACGGTCTGGGGGGAGAGCCAGACTCAAATTACTTTGACACCAACAGCAACAGAGGCCAACAGAGCACGCCTTGGATTATGAGCCTTGAATGTGGAAAAGTGATCGTCAATTCCATAACACCCTAATTGTACATATTGTAATTAGTTTTTAGCTAAGAAATGTATTGTTTGCGTAGCTATATTTACATTAAAGGAATGATAAATTCTCATCACCAAAAAATTGCAGTTCAGCAATAAGAAAGAATAATCCATAATTATAAAAAGAGTTAATTGGCGACATTCATCACTGGGTGACAAACCAAATACCGAAACATAGTAGCTTAAGTTCAATAAAGTTGTTTACTACTTAATTATGTACCGTGATTTGACTGAAAATAAACCACCTTTATAAAACCAACCAAAAAAATTGGGGGAGAATTTTAGTTCGGCTTCGGTCGTTGGAGAGAGCGCATCGTATTGCAGCATTCCGATGCTTACGGAACAATATATGTGTGAATCCGCCACAGTATTTGTGATAGTGAAGTGAAGGTGATAAACTCGTTCCCTATAACAGATCAGTGAGTGGTCGGTTATCGGTCTTTCTTTGTTTAAGAAAATAGAAAATATACAATAGTGAAGTGCGTTGATCAACAGATCTCCACACGTCGGAGGACGCTCTCCCTGCCGCACATTTTTTACACCATACAACACCAAGATGAACAAGCGACGTCTCGACTATCACCCGAAAGAAATTATGTCCCAAGCGGCTCTCCGGAAAGAAGCAAGAGAACTCGACAGATTGATTAACAACGCCAGTATGGAAAAAGTGATAAACTTTTGTAAAAAGAAAGCTGCACAAAATCTTTCTGAGGCCAGGTTTCGATCATCGTTGATAGACGTGGACGACGACGCGCCGAACAAAGAAAAAGAACATTCCGGGACATCTGGATTCGTTTCACCCAAGAGAGTAAGCAGACCGCGCGCCATTGGTGGTAAAGTAGAAGTCATCTCTACCAACCGCTGCGAGATGCTCACAGACGAAATAAGCCCCACAGAGGGCGATCCCATTCAATTCCATCCGGGACAATCGGGCACATCTTCAACGTCGGGGACGGTGACTAAAACGGGTAGATTGGCGCCCCACGCCAATACTGCGAAACCAAAGATAAAACCGCCGCCGATCCATATTTATGCGACAACCCCGCGACAAGTCATAAAAATCCTGACAGAGGCGAAAATCTCGGAGGCCGATGTCTGGCTAGAACAAACAGGCGGAGACTACGTAAGAGTGATGCCACAGCGTTCCGAAGTCCACCATTCAATTAAAAACCTGCTGGACCACAACAAGATCGACTACGTTACTTTCACTCCCAGACATGAAAAAAAGAAATTCCTCGTCCTAAAAGGGATAAGAGTGGACTGCACCGAAGAGGACATAAAGTCCACCATTAACAACAAAAACCTACCAAATGTCAAAGTTGAGGAAGTAGTGAAGCTCAACGTTGATAGGAACGATAGTAGCAGATTCCACTATATAGTTCAGCTCTCGCCGAGCAGCGAATCAGCCGAGCTAACAAAATTGAAATTCCTACTTTACCAACCAATTAAGTGGGAAAGTATGGGAGAAAAAACGGCGTTTCAGTGCCAAAGATGCCAACGTGTTGAACGCACCAGTGAGAACTGCCATCTACAGTTTAGATGCGTAAACTGTGGAAAAGACAACAGCCCCCTAAAGAACGGAGGATCTTGTGAAGTGGATATCTCGGAGTCCGAGAACTCCGTCGAATGTGGCAACTGCGGAGAAATCGGACACCTGGCATCGTACATGGGTTGCCCCTACCTATCGACGGCTCAAGATCTCGAAAGAAGAGCTGAAGGGCTGAGACGAACGCTGAGAACAGAAAGGATACGAAAAATTGAGAGATACGTCGACCCAAACATCTCGTATTCTTCCATGGCAAGCAAGTACGATAGCGACTTTCCGGCTCTCCCAGGACGCATAAATACGACTGAATCTCTTCCTGCACAAGAAGGCAACAAACAAGCTTATTCCTCTAAAACAAATAATACACACATCCACAATGATGAAAATGAACACTCTAACAACAAAAGTGAATGTAACAGTTTCCTCCGCTTAGAACGAATATTCGATAACTGCAAAAACGGTATATTGGACATCCTCAGAACACAATTCGCGGAAATGGACGAAAAAACCACACGTAACACGCAGTAAATCGATTCCTTAATGGCACAATACGACGACTGAAATGGCAAAAAAATGCGGATAAATGAGACTTGGAAACATAGCTATGACCCTAATTATAAAATAAAACTCTGTCCAATAAACGTTAATTCCCTAGCTACAAACAACAGAAGACTATATCTACTATAATTCGTTGAGAACACATCGATATTGCACTGATATCAACAACAAAGCTGAACGCCAATCATAAGCTGACCTTCCCAAATTACACCTTAATACGGATAGATCGTCCAAATGGCAGATCTGGCGACGGAACGGCGATTATGATTAACAAAAGGACAGCTACCAAGAAATCCAGCAGCCAAACTCATCGAACAATAAAGTTATAGAATACACAGCTATAAAAATAGATTTCTCCTCAAATAATACCCTATACATCTTCAGCGTGTACACCGTCTGTAACAACGAGAAGACCTCCATTGCCAAGCTCAATAAAATATACCAGCATCATAAACTGGAGGGACCGAAGGAATATTTTATTGTAGATGGAGACCCAAACGTCAGCCACACAAAATGCAGCGACCATTCGACGAATGAAAGAGGGGCACTGCTTAACGTATGGGATAAAGGCTTAAGCATTTTAAACAGCACCATCATCTACTCCGCCAACGAACCGACTTACCCCCGCTCGGGCTCATATTTCGATTACTGCCTCTCAGATGCACGCATCGAACTCATCGATTTAAATAATAACGTATGGTCGCTATCATACGGAAGCGTATGATAGCGACCATAATGCAATCAGCTTTACCTTCAATTATAATGAAATCTTTTTCGGCTTTACAACCCCTTCGCCGCCTATGGCTAGATTTCACCATAACCGAACAAATTGGACAAATTTCACACAACATCTTCAGGACAACTATACCGACCATTTAGCATATGACAGAAATCTAACAATTAACGAAATCAATAAACATATTACCAAAATGGAAGATACCATTATAGAAACGATCAACGCTATAGTTCCTAAAATTAAACCCGATGATAACATAGGTTGTCTCACATTCGTAAATAATAAAATTGAACAATTGCAGTTGGTCAAATCAACGCTAATAGCATATCGATTTAAAAACCACCATCTCGAAGCGCAGACGAACAGAAATATCAAACTTCTAATAAAGACCACTAACAAGAGACTAGTTGAACTTTTCAGAAAGGCGCGTCAAGAAAACCGCGTATCGGAACACTAAAGCGCAAAGTATCAACCATCGAGATGCATCCACATTTTTCCCCAGAATCAACAGACTCGTAAGATATAAAGAACCGTTGAAAATCGACACCCTTGCCGTAGACAAAAATAAACACATTCTACTAATGGAACAGGTGCTAAATAACGCCCTCCGTATAGCAAAAATAATGATTACATCTTCACAAATCCAATAACAAAATGAAATGTCATCCGGACATACTTCAAATCCATTAACTCACCAAGATACTCTAACCAGGGTACTGAGACGAAACGCCTCGCCGATGCGACAGCCGAAGACGTAAAAGCATATATCCAGTACATTAGAAACCATAATTCGAGACACACACAGTTTTCAAATAATAACCCTGCGCATCACCCCTTCACAACCAAGGAGAATTTAAATTCCTCCACATTCTCACCGAGGTCTCTATTATACCGAAAAAAGCGAAAAATAAAACATCGAGCGGCCTCGATGAAATACTCGTTGTTAAAACGTGCTGAAACACCTCCCATCCGCCATTATAAATGATTATACGATAATCTTCAACAACTGCTTCAACCACTTGTACTATCCCACCAGATGGAAAATGGGATGGAAATGGGGGACAGTGAAAATCTACATCGGCCAGTAATGTAATTGAAATAGCACCAAGAATTGATCGAAAGTATAATAATATTGTAAGAAATCATAATAAAATTTGGATAAAATGATGCAAAGTATTGTATTTAATTTTTTTAAACTATGCTCCACCTCTTCGATCGGCTCAGAAAAATGATATGTTGTAGAAAGAGGTCCGATTTTCCGATAGAAAAAAACTGGTAAATTGTATCACGTGGGCGAGGGTCCGAAAAAAAAATTACAGCAACTAAAATAATTTTATTTGGGTAGTTCAGTTCGTGGGATTAAGTTCCTGATTTTTTTAATGTAAATCGCATTAAATACATTTACAATACATATTTCTTCATGAAAGTCTGTACGGTTGATGCTGAGACAAGATATCTTCTCCAAAACTATTACTTGTATTTTTATCTTTCTTCCTATACAGGTATAAGATTGAAATTTGGGGTGACTTTGTAACATATCAGACGCAACTTTTGGCCAAAATTTGGAGCGAATGCTCATTGAGGCCGTTCACCCCTACTTAGCCTCATATGGCCTTTAGTGAATAATGTGTTGGATAAAAAAAGAAAATCAACCGAAGATCTTTCGGATTGAAATGTGTATAAAAACTGGTCAGTTGGTGACGGCCTTTTGAACGCGCCGATAATTTGAAAAATGTAGAAAAAAAAAGTGATCATTTGGGGCCATTGGGGGGTAATAGCGCTTAAACCTATTTTTATTATAAGTTTTGATATTACTTACACATGAAACATAAACACATTTTATGTTAAAAAGGTTATTAAGTAAATAGTCAACCTGTGTTATTTCGTCATATTTTTAATACAAACTAAAATTGAGCAGAAATAGATTTTTTCCACAAAAAAGCTGCCCCGTGCTTTCCCTGTAAATTATACGAAATAAATCGTTTCAACAGAAGGCTCGGTCGGTAAGGCTGGCGTTAATTGGGATTGGGAATATATCGCGTTTTCAAAGCGCATATATATCGCAAACGGAAAGTGTTAGTATGGGTGAGTAAGTAAGTGATCCATATATAGAAGCACGCCTCCGCTCGTTCACTAACACGAGTGAATTTTTGTCATGGATATATACGCAGGACAGGGCGTCGGAGCACACTTTTTGTGCTTGCGCTCGTTCGATATCGTGAGAAAACTTGGTTCATTATCTCCTCTCGACGTTTCGTCAATTTTGTGTGTTCGAGAAGAAAAAAGAAAAGGAAAACGAAAATGCCCGGACGTCCGCTTTGGCAGGTAACAAGTAGCCACTGCTTTTTTAGAATAATAATTAATCGTTATCCTGATTAATTGTCAAATTTTCGGAAACTTTTGAATCACGGTGGGTCAGTCGTGTTTGCGCGCGTGCGACTACAGCTGTTTGACAGTCGAGCATGTGAGCAGTGTCGCGTGCAAAATTTCTATCACGTAGGCTCGCGGGATGCTTTGTGATGTACTCTCTGGCATCCGGTGCATGCGGTACATTTCAAATCCTCCAGCCGTTCGTTCTCGTTGAATGTTTTTCGGCTTAAGCGCCCTTATTTTTGTGTCATTTACGAGAACATGGATTCAACCGAGAGGTCTCGAAGAATATTTTGACCATTTCGCTCTATATGATGGATGCACTCTAATGTCAATTTTTATTCTATTGGCAAAAGGTTAAACTTTTAATAAGTTTTAAAATTTAACCTTTAAAGATAAGCTTTTAAACTTTGCTTAAGAACGGTGGACCGCGAACGTAGATCGTAGTCAAATAAGTCGATGTGGCTGCGTGTCATTAGCGAAGGTACTTAAGATCTATAAAATAATCCAGCTATTAATGATGGATGCATATTTTATAGAGGCTTTTATTTTTATTTCACAACTTTTAATTACCTTGTGTTATTTCGTACTTTAAAAGTTTTTTTATTACAACATTATGTTTTTAAATGGAAGCACAGAATATTCCCATTCGAATTTTCAATACGCCGCACGTTTAAAAAAATCCACATTTCATAATAGAATATAGATTGATTCCACAAGTCTTGTGCGAATGTATGAAATTTTATTGCTAAATATTTTTATCGGCTATTTAATAAAATTATTTTAAAAAATAATTAATTCATTTTGCAACGGGTGGATGGGCGGTCGGAGTGGGGCTCCGGCAATCAATGACGTTAGGCAGCGCTACACGCGGCTGACACCAGGAGTGGTGACCGCTTAGCCATACTCTTGCCTCAGTCAGTTAGTGGATGGGTTTTTTTGTACACGATGATTTGGTACTTGGAACAAAAATCGTATGACAAGGAATCAGTAGAATACAGGGTCGTCTATGCCGGTACGGGTTTCCCGCAGTTTCTCCGTATCCTCAGCCAATGCTATGTTGCTATGACCGCAACATGAGAGGTTAGGTTCGAATACGTGGAAAACGTACAAAAGCAAAAGAAAATGAAATAAAGAAGGAAATATGGGAACCCGCGACTTTGTATAGGGAATAAAGAGATAGTAATAGAAAATAATTAATTTTGTAAACAACATAATTAATAATGTGGTACTTTTAAAAATAATAAAATAATACAGTTTAAATAACAAATACAGAACTAATTTGTAAAATAATGAAATTTTCTTTGGTACCGACAATGATTCGTAGCAAAAAAAATAATTTTTCGAACTCTGTGACGACGTTTCGATAAGTTGGTTCGAGGTTATAAATCAACGTTATGTTTTTGTATTGAAGATAATGAGACTTTTAAGTTTTTATACATTACGATGCAATATATATTTTTACAAACTGGGCTCTACTTTTATGCGGTGCGTCAAATTTTACGAAAATTTACGAAAAAAATGAACTGCCTTAATACTAATTCGGGGTGATATTTATAGAGGATTAAAAACGTATGTGAAACGTATTGAAAAAAGTACGTTCTTAGGCTGTAAAAAAAGAAAATATATAATCGGAACGTTCTGAAAGATTCCAGTCTATTTTAACTACGACTGACTCAGCTTTCCATCGTTTCAAAAGCGTTTTCACCAGATATTTCGTTATAACGATGGTACCTAATTCTGGAATAAGCTTCTCGACCGCGCTTAACGAGTCTCCTGCGAACAGCGCAACTGTGGTAATAACAGTGCACCCACGCACGTATATATATGCGTGTGTGTGTTTCTGTGTATGAAACGTATGAAGAGCGGATCCTGCAGATAGTTGATTAAACCATGAAACCAAATATGCCATAAATATAAATGAAATTAAGCGAGGTAATAATAATTTAACTGTAGGAAAATTTAACTTCGATTAGGATATTATTTGAGGAAAAAAGGAACCATGTTTTTATTGTTTCAATTTAATTATTTCATTTTTTAACTTCGTTCTTTGCAACGCTTATTGTATCTATTGAAATCGACTTTTATTTGGACTTCTTCTTTTCTACTTACACGTGTTATTTTTGTCAATACTGTAACGAGGAAGTATAATTGTTTCTTCAAATATTGACTACTCTTCAAAAAAATGGAATCGAATAAAAATACGTTTTTACAAAAACATAAAAATGGTTATTTTCTTTAGAAAAATCGATATTTTTTGAGAGTTTTTTTAGTTTTTACTTGTTACAAAATTCTTGTTTTGTTGATAAAAAAATGTGGGCTTTCCACGTTACGAAAGAAGAGAACACGCCCTTGCGATTTTCTAAATTAATGCAAGGCCGTGACCGGGTCCAGCGTTTTCGCGTGTGCCGAGACTCGGAGAGGAACTGGGATCCAGGAATAACTCTTGACGGCACACAAATTTGTGCCAAGGAGAGAAAAACATCGATTTAATTTTACTGACTGGCGCGAATTAACGTCACGGCGAAGTTTCGTGCTTTGTGTGCGACCTCCTCACACCTATATGACTCATCGAAAAAAAAAACAAATTTTTTTGAATGCTAAAATAATTATGAAAATTAAGTTTCGATGGCTTATTCCGCATATGTTGACGTACACATTTTTTTCATGAAAACAAAATACCAAATGAGGAATCAGTCGTAGCACTTCGCTACACTGTTTTTTTGTAGACGCTCTGCGGGAAGAAGTCCTTTTTATCAGTACATAAATTATGAAAATCTACAAAGTGAGAAAGAAATAGAAGTATTATGAGAGTGAGCAGGAAATGGAAGAAGGATTACCGCGCAGCAGCATCACTATGTAGAATGTACTCATGCCGAAAAATTCAGTTTATTTTATTTCTAAAAATGCGAATTGTTGATGAAGTGAAAGTCCTATCCAAGCATCATCTCTTGGTCTCAACAACGATCGTTCTGCAGTTACACTGTAAAACCGAGGGCATTATTTTATATACTTTAAACTTTTCTATAAACTTTTAGACACTTTTTATATGTTCTATTGTGTGTAATAAATAACACACATTTGTTGTTTGAACGTACTATCCGTGTTATCTATATACACGTAAAAGATGTACCGATTAATGGACTTGAAGTTCACATCGTTGAAATCCAATAACAATTTTTTTTCTCACTTCTTTATTTCCTTAGTTGCATTATTTTGCAAAATATTTTTCAGAAGATTTGAATGACAGATTATCACTATAAGGATTAAAATAATTATTGTGGTATATTGTTGATGATTTCGGTAAAAAAAAAATAGAGGAAGTGAAAAATAATCATTTTCGTTGCGCCGCAACGTTGCGAACGTCAATCCCATAACGATTAGCCTTCTGGAATGGAACGATGATTCACGACCTTCGTTTGGCTAAATCAAACAATCTTTTTGTGCTACATTATGTTATGTTTAGATTTTTTCAAGCCCAGTGTTTCAAGTAATCGTGTTTGTTTTACTTTATAACGTTAGAATAATTGAATTTTAATTGAATACATTCACCGGTCATTTGAAGACCATATTAGTTTCATTTAATGTCGTGAACAACGTGATTTTCAAAGTTATATTCAATAGTTCTTAATTCATATACTTAAATCGTATTTCTCTTTTCGGTGCTATAGTATCATTGTGTGTAAAAAAACGTCTGTATTCTTTTTTTATTCTACACGTTCCATCCGTTCTCGAATAAGCTTAATAAAAAGTTGATAAAACCGTGAACGTGCGAAAAAATCAAATATGCCAAAATTGTAGAGTTCATCAATTTTATGTTTGAAGTTGTAGCTATCGTAGACAATTTTCAATCCTAGCACATTCATAACTTTAAAAATTATTGGAAGCTTGCATTAAAAATTATAGCTGCTTCGTCGTTTTGATGATTTTCCGTTGCCTAAGTTGCTTCATTATTGTATCAAAATAGAGGTATTTTGTTCTCGAAAGTAAACAAATTTACGGCATTCTTGTCGGTATTTTTTTTTAACTTCTCCAAATCGTTGTGCAAGGTAGTTTCGTGCATTGTCAAGGCTGTTTCATTCGTTATGCGGCGTTTGTCCTCATCCAAAAAAATATATTCCAAAAATTGTCGAAAATGCACTGAACCTGAGTGCATTTTTCGACAATTTTTGGAATATATTTTTTGATTAGTTTTTTTTAAATATAATTCGTATGATATTTATACATTATTTGAGTCATCAGTTTTTTTCTTTACTCGGATGTAACGGGTCTATATTATGGCGATCACTAATACAATTGTGCGATGTATTCCCAACAAGATCCCTCGGAAAAAGTGCAAAAAATGATACTTGACGATTCAACAAAAAGAAAAGAATGGGAGAGGAAAGGAAAAGCGTCGTAAGAAAAGAACCCTAACAAGGGATGGCCACCGGAAATATAGGAGATATTATAAGAAATATAGGCAAGGGTTATTGAAATCAAGACAAAGTCAGAATTTCAAGGCGATTGGAGCGAAATTGATCATTTAAGCGTCTTGCGCGTAGTACAAAGTGTGTAAGTAAAAAGGCTATGAAAAAAAACTGGAATAACGGTTGAGAGAAATTAATAATTTACCTTTCGGAAATTGAAGGATTCGAAGTTGATACCAGGGACTCTAAACAAAAACCTACTTCGATGAATTTCTTTCAAATTCAAAACTCATCTACAGCAAACTTTTTAATCAATTTTTTTTTGTTTTGTTCACCAATGAAAAGTCAGTATAAAAAAAAAATTTTGGGCGTTTTCCTCGCTCTGCATAATTTATTGTTCGTGATTGCAGCTTTTCGAGCGATCCTAGTAGTAAAGGTGTATTTGAATTTTTATTTGATTCATCAACCAGACAATTCTTTCGGGACGGGATGCTCTGCTAAGTAGCTCAAATACACATAATAGTATAGGAAATTTTTTATTCACGCAATTTGACAAAAACCAAGTTCGATTTGTTCCTGGCAAATTTTTCCAAAATGTCTGTGTGTGTGTGTGTTTTTATTACAGTCAATTCATTGCTGTTTGGAAAAAAAAATAAAACGAAATAAATAAATTAATTTCCATAAATTATAAATCATTAAACGAAAGTTACAGATTTTTGTTTGCATTGTATATACATGTATGGCAATCATGTGTACGTATGCATCAATATGTGTAAATGTATCAATTTGTATATATGTATATATATCGATGCGCGCGCGTTTGTGTGTATATAATAATGTACATGTTCACATGTGTCGTGTGTTTCCGAAGCCGCCATGTCCTGATTGACTGGCGCCCTTGTTGTAGCCCATTTGCAGATTGAGGTGACCCTCGCTCGCTCGCAGTTGATCTTCCGTGAACGATCGTTCATTCTTGTCTGCCATTTTGGGTCCCAAAGTTGGTCCGTTGTATTCCGGGTGTTTTTGCGTCTGTAACGGACAATTGTACCCCGAAAGTAAAATAAGTGACTTCGCCCTTAACTGCTAAGATAAAAGATTTGAAAAAACCACGTTTGTAGAACGCTGTGATTTTTGAAAAACACGATTGGCTATCAACGGTTATTACGTACAGAATGGTGACATTTTTATTTTTATACAAGGTGTATAATAATAGAAATGAAGCTTATTTTTGTTAATTAAACAAATATTTATATAACCTACCCGTTATAAATTGTTTTATCGTTGCAACGAAACAATAAAGGTACTCACGATTCTTCCAAGGGCGTACAGGCAAAGAGTGACCTGAGGAACATTGCGCCTCTCGAAAAGATCAGCCGTTTGGAATATTTCCTCTTGTGGCACTCCGTAATTCTTTATGGCTGCTTGGAATCTGCGAATTCGAGAAGTTTTCTTACAGCGTTTCAGAAATTAGTTAACCCGTATTGTCACACCTCCTATACGCCACGTAATGGTCACATGGGGTATAGTGGACCCCACGCCGAAAACTTATTACTATTTTCGTTCTACTTGATTTATTGATGCAAATCTTACAGGAGTATTCTATTCCATATGTTTTTCAAGTAAGACAATCGTTTTTTTCTTTCGTTTTGAAATTTTAATATGGAGAAACAACAATCAGAAAAAAAGAACAACAAACCCCTATTTTCATTGAAAAATTCACATCCATTCTGATTTTTACGATATAGAAAGAAATCTACGTTATGTTACTTTTGAAGTAGTATATTTTCAAGAAAAGAATATAATTTTCATGAACAGCACTATTTGCTACCTGCAAGACAACTGACGCCATTTTGACCATCGCCACTAATTAAATAGTGTTGGATTCAGGCAACAACACGTGACAACACAAGTACGATTCTCAATGATATATCTCTACAAAGTTTGCCTGGGGTCTACTGGACCCCGGGTGACCATTACGGATTAAATATAAATATACAGTGTCGAGTATAGAGTGGCCACCCATTATAGGAAAGATTTCCGCAGCTATATTTGTACGTTTTAGTGCGTTTTTCAAAACCTTCTCGAGCCCTCTTTGAAAAATAAAAATAGAGGACGTTTATACGAAACCAGTTTACGCAATAAAAAAACATTTTGAAAAAAATGGCTTCTGGCTCTTACAGTAACAGTCTTAAGTACAGTAACGAATTCGATTTGATTTCGAAAATGATAGATTCGGTTAAAACTCGTTTAATAAATGTTATCACAAAGAAAACCAAAATTAGAAAATCGAAATCGAAGAACATTTAAAACGTATCGAGAAAATTGAGGAATGGTTGATATGAGGCAACCAAAATCGAAGCAGACGTCCGAGTTTTCACAGTAATTTTTTTGCGAATGATGAGATTGGGGAAGAAATATCAAGCTAACTTCATGATCGCGAAACTGTTGGAGTGTGCGATGATCATATCGAGGAGGATTATTGAATTCATTTTTTACTTTGTAAGGCCATTCAACACTACGTTTCGTAAATTCGACGGGTGCTTTTTGTATGTTTCACCAAATAGATGAATAATCGATTACGTAAAATCGAAGTAGCCTTTTCGAAACTATAAAAAGGGTTAGCTATTCTCGGGGAAGTCCCAATTGACGGTGCAAATTGGAAAGCCAAGAATGCATGTCTATATTCTTTGAATCCATCAATATAGGATATACGACGGCTAATTTTCGAATTGTCTCGTTAAATGTGATTATTGAAAATAAACTGATGTTTTTTAGCATCAATAAAAACATTGGCTGAACTGCTTTATAGCATGATTGACGCATGGCCATATCTTTTCTATAATTTGGTTTTCCTTTTTTCTAACTATTCCCCGAAACCTCTAAAATCAATTCCACTGTTCTTCAGAGTTAGGTTTCAATTATCGTACGATATGTATTTTTTAATGTCGTTCTTCTTTACGATAGCCTTTATCAAACGAGTTTTATTCGTGCATATCGTATTCCAAATCGCATTAACTCAGTTACTTCAAAAGCCGAACGCTATTTTTTTTTTAATAAAAATATAAGTTCAATTTATTATACATTTTTTAATTTGGATAAAATTGCGAAAACCAATTTTGGCACAAGGGCGTTATATTTTGTTCATAAAGATCTCGAAAACTATTGAAAAAGCGCATCTCAAATACCCTAAAATGACCACGCGACCGTTTTCTTTTAAAATGGATGGCCACACTTTACTGGTTATAATTAATTCATATAATATAATTGATATAATTAATTATATAATATAACTGATATAATTAATTATATTAATTAATTACATCAATATAAAATGTACAGTGTATAGATTTTAAATAACCTAACGAATGAACTGGTCTGCAAACATACTAAAAGGATAAACAATTAAGGTTCACAAAAACGTTGAAAAGTCACACCTCTGAACATTTTCCATCAACTGGAAGTTGGTACCCTTTGTTTGAATCTTCTTGACTGATCCAGGTGCGAGTTTGTTTATCAACTGGCACAGAATCACGCCGTCTTTTAGAATGTCCTCGTAATTACCGGGCGGCAATTTTTCACCGAGGACATTCGAAATCCACTCGAGAACTTCGGCTTCCTGTTCCTTGTTACGGGGCTGTGGAAAAAAATGCGCAAATTAATATTCTGCATTTTTCGGCGGCTACCGATGGGCATGTTGTGCGTCCGATTTGGTTGAAGTAGGAATCCGCAAACCGATCATTGCTATGAACCAAAATAGCATTGAAGAAGTAATTTATTTTTTCTTCCAATGACTCACGTCTATATAATTTTACTGTAGAACACTCAAAATATAAACATACAGTGGGTTGCCAAATGATTAGGGACAGTCATATTTTTTATCAATTTCTGTCTTTGAGCACACTCGACTGCGCTTTTAATTGGGGTATGTGTTATTGGCATGTATTTCTATGTTCACAATATGCGTATAACTCAAATTTCAAGTGGATTTGAAAAGCCAAAGGATTTGTTTAATTTTGTTGTACAAAATGAGAATATTTCATGACTGCCCCCAATAATTCGGCAACTCACAATATTTTCCAATTAAATCCAATTAAATAACAATTTCCCGGGTCGGGATAACATACACGCGATGACGCTTTTCTCACGAATCGTCTACAGTGAGTTGCCAAATTATTAGGGATAGTCATGAAATATTCGTATTTTGTTCAACGAAATTAAAAAATTCTTTACCTTTCAAAATCCACTTGAAATTTGAGTTATAGGCACACAATTGTGAACGTAAAAATATATTCCAATAACACATACCCCACTTGAAAGTGTAGTCAAGTGTGCTGGAAGAAACAAATTGATCGAAAATATGACTGTCCCTAATAATTTGGCAACCCACTGTAAACGTCATTCCCACCGCACATAAAGTGCGTGTACGAATAGAACCACGAATTGACATTTTGGTAGTAAACAACATCGCGCTGGAAATAAATAATATTTATCGTATTTTTAAGCTTCGACAGAATGGGGCAGCTGCCATTCACATGAGACGCGCTATTTCCACGACTCAAGAAAAAAAAATTGGTCTGATGTTTGTGTGCTGTCCACCGTTAAATTTAACGACTTTTCATATTTATTCTTTCAAGAATCCATACCTATATTTATGACAGTCTGCTTTCTCGAGATATAAAAAAAACTGAAATTTGATAAAGTCTCTCCGTTCTTAAGATTGTCAGTTATTTGGTTTTACCACAACTAATTTTCTGTAGGATGCACAAACATAATTAGAAATCATGCAATAAATAAGCTTCAGCGATAAAGATCGTTGCAGTTTAATGAATGAATATATTTTGAAAATAAATTCAGTGGCGCTTAATCGATAACACTTTTGAACAGGCCATTTGCACCTAACAAATAAATAATGTAAATAAATAAATATAATTAAAAGTGAGAGAATTAATTACCATAATTACTAAATAACTAATAAATTTAATTTGAATAATTAAACGTAACGTGACATTTCGTGTGTAAAAGAAATTCTCGTCGATTTTATTGCAAGGAAATATCACGTTACTCGAAGACTCGAACGGTTCCTATACCCTCGGTGTTTTTAGCCCATCGGCTACCGTGACGTAAAAGTAGGATCTGGCACATTTCGGCCAACGATAAATAGATATTTATAACACAATGCGAACCGTCCGCTATACGAAGATACTCTCTCAATCCGAAACTTTATATTTGCGAGTATTCTCCGCAAAGCTTGCCCCTTTATAAATTATCTCGGTATCCCTGCGTGGTTAGCGTGGTTTTGCGTCACCCACGAGCGCGTCGCTTCATCAGACTACACCATTTTCTCAATAGAGCGTACTTGGGGTTCTTCTTTTCAAAGCAATTTCATTTTTGCTCTCCGACATGGTTTTTTGTTCAAAACTATTTCGGAGATTTTTATATTTTTTGTGTAAGCTAAGTTCGGGGCAGTTGGTCAAAGTTTTTCTTAAACACTATTAAAAAAGAACTTTATACGTTATTATAGAAATATATACTTTTAATTAAATTTTAAACAATCAACTTTGGAATAATAGGAGCAAAAATGTCTATTTCTAATTATATGATTTTTAATGAATTTCTAGCCAACAGTTCCATGAATTATTCCGATGGGTCATCTCTACCTTATGGCCATTTACTCCGGTATTAAGGTACCTGCCCCATGTAAGGCCCAGCGCCTAATAAAGCCCACGTTTTAAATATTCGAAACTACAAAGTCAAACGGATTGAACTCGCATCGTCGAGTGTCTAACTTTGAATGGTCGCAATTGCCATAGCAACCGCCGCGATGTGGCAAACCCAAACAAAATTGCAGTTGATAGAAGACAGCGCGTGCGATCGCACATAGGCGTTTATTCAATTTCGACGTACAAAAACTTTCGAAAATAAAAAATGTTTCCTTTAATACTTAGTGAATCTTTATTCTAATTATATGTTTATAGTTTATCAGCACTATACATGTTGTTATCAAAATTTAAGTTAAAAATTGAAGATTATACATTAAACAAAATTTTTTTTATGAAGTTACAACGGATATGGCCTTATTAGGAACAGTGGTCTAAATAAGACCCAGAAGACGCTTTCCAAAAAAAGCTTATAGTTAATAGTAAACATTGTTTACTGAATCAAAATTATTATTCATACGTTGATTGTTGAATAAATGATTAAATAAACATTTTTGTTTTATTTAAACATTCATAGTTTTTTGTTGTACTTCAAAACAAATAAGGTGGGCCTTGCATGGGTACCTTACCCTAAGGTTGGGCACATAGGTCCAAATAGACCAAACAGTCCAAATAGACAAAATTGTGGGGCTGCATACTGTTCGTAAAAAAGGGTCCTCGAAGTCGAATGTCTCAAAAATCGCCTTGACCCAAGATATACCTAAGTGTGTGTTTACGGAAAAGCGGAAGCAGGTGACTATCGATAAATTTCAGAGTCGGGAAGCATAAAACGATTCGGCGGATTTCACAGTAAACCGACCGAATCCGTAGGAATTCGTGTACGACAAACTGAACGGGACGGTCTCTTGGCTATCCGTGGAAAATTTGTCAAAGCTCGCGTAATTAGACACAGGGTCGGAAGCATGACAGTGATGGGTTTGCGTGAGTGTTACATGGAGGGATATATACATAGCATAACCTGCGTATTCCTGATTGACTCTTGTCCCGCGTAGGCTAATGTGGTCAAGGTTTGGATAAGTTTGGAACTTGCTCAACATTCGAAAGATTCATCACGGGATTCACGGGCACGTGAAGCTATTATTCTCAAAAGTTACGATTTTTTTCGATTACTATACATTTTTTAGTTGAACTCTTAGTAATTCTGTACTCCATCGGGTTTTTCGAAAAATGGTCCCCGATTTTGTTGTTACTGATAGATAGCTTTACTTTGTTATAAATAATGGTGTTATTGATGCGGAAAAAGGTTCCGTTCAATTATGCATTTTTAATATTTTTTACCAAAGCAAACCCAAACAAACCCACACAAATAATGTGTACTTGGGATTTGTTTGGGTTCGTTTGGGTTTGCTTTATTATGAATTATGAATTTTTTATTTCGTACCCAAGCAAACCCAAACACAGCCACACAAACAAGGTGTGTTTGGGTAAAAAAATTAAAAATAAAAAATTGATAGGTACCTTCTTCCGCATCAATAATATCGTTGTCCATTACAAAATAAAGCTATTTATCGGAAAAAAAATCGGGAACCATTTTTCGAAAAAGCCACTAAAGTAGGTACATAATTGCCGAACTCTTTCTTCTATACAGTTCTTTATCAAATCGACGATCTATTCTAATTCACATTTTGTTTTTCGTATATTGACAGCAGCACGTTCGAAAAAAGCTAAACATGGGAACATTGCAGACAAAGCACTTTGGGTTGGGGTCTCAGTTGATTTTTCGCGTACAATTGAAATTTTCTATTCAGAAGCGTGACAAGTAATTAGTCATTTTGATTATTCGCAATATTTTCAGCTTCGTAAAAAAGATATTTCAACGATGCTATAGACAAAGTAGCGGATATGTATTCTTGAAAACGCCTCGATTTATCTTGCTCCATTCTGTTTTCTTTCGTGAGCTATAAATATACCGGATGTGTTGGGGACGCGGCGTGATCTCTCTGCCGGCAACTGCTACATAGGAATATGAGCATATAGCTATATAGAAGAAGGAGGAAGAGGGGAAGGTGGTTCTCTATAAATTCGAAGCATTTTCAGGTTAGGTAAATACCTCCTACTACCAAAAATGATGGCTTCCGAATGGATGACGTATAAGGTAAGCGTTATGACGCCATTTTACAAGCCTTACAGTCTGCATCCTTCCGGAAGCCAAAATGTTTGGTAATAACGTAGAAAGCTTAAAAACTAAAAATAAATACTTCCTTTTCCCTACAGCGGGCTGAATGTGTGTCATCGAAGTCTGAAACTCTTTGAAGGACTTTCAAGTTCATGAGCTCCGTTAACGAAATACGAGCCGACAGTGGTGGCCCAGCAAAAGCAAATGGATATGAGTCCGGTATCTTTAGATTCATTTGTATGTATATAAATTTTAAATCTGCAGGAAACGAAGATTCAGAGGTGGCCATGGATTTAGGTCAATGCAACAATAGATCAACGTCAACGAAACAGTTTTATAAAGAGTCTCATGTTCGAAATACTACGAGGCAAACGAGATCACACATTTAGTCGAGAATGTGCAAGATCAAAAATGAAAAGCGTAGCAACTAACACTGGTGAATGGACGAGTCGTTTAGGCGGTTCTTCTCGTTGATAGTCGGAGTAATGATCATTCAGCCGTGCACCGGCTGGCGCATTCACCAGCGAGCCGATGGGCAAAACATCTGAGGCCACGATTTGGGCGCTTAAGCAACATTTTCGTACGTCAGAGAATCACAAGGATATGGCACAGCCTTGGCAAAACCGGTACGGGTTTTTCGCAGTTTTTCCATACTTACAATTCAAATCGCAATTAGGGTATACTGTAATTTAAAGCGGCTGTAGAAATGACGGATGTTATGTTAGAACAGTGGAGTACCGGTAGGGATGGGTCTCAAATTCACAACGTTGCCACGCAACGAAAAATAATAATAATAATTTTTTTTAATTTTTTAGATCTATTTCACAATAAATCGTATAATCAAATCATATAAATCAATAGATGCGGTCTCTGCAGTTTATCACTCGATTAAAACAACAACAACAAAATCAATTTTCTCAACCAATTAATTAATTTAAAATTAATTAATTGGTTGCGAATAATATTAATTTAGTGTAAGTAATTAGAAAATTAATTAGTGGCGAAAATTGATTTTTTGTTGTTGTTTTACTTCGCTGCAGACACCCATTGGTAGAGACTGATCAGAAGAGGTTTAATGGGTTTAACGGTTTAGTGGAGAAACACGGAATGGAAGCATAAAGCGTATCAGGCTTTGTGCTTAGCAATTATTTCGAAATATGGATTATTTCATAGATTTCTATTAAAATCTGTTAAATAATCCATTTGGATAAATCGAGGAATTATTATGAGCGCATGGCTCGAGGAAAAATCGTGAGCTTTTAATGTACCTATAAATTTTTGAATGTTTCAGCCAAATACGTACCGCCATGTTTCTTTCCTTGTTATTTTCTGTTTTTCTTTCGCTTCCCTGATTTTTTTTTGTAACGAAGATTACGGACGTTTGTTGCTCACTGGTGGATGCGTGCAGTATTTCAGTGTATATACCTCGGAGTGACGTTTTTCCTAACGTGAGACGGGTGTTGCTCGCGCAGAGTGGAAACTAAGTTGAAAACTGAGCGTCTCGACGCTATATGGCGTCATCCCCTCCACTTTTACAACCTACACGCGGATATCTCACGAGCCACTAACTGTATATCAAAGCTTTTTTGGCACTTGGCCCACTGGGTATTCCCACACCCCCGCAATAATCGGGAGTTTTTCACAGGGGTCCTCGGACGTTACATGCTCAGATACGCGACGCTTGCGAACCTCAAAGTCGACCTACGGAGTATGCTATTGTCGTTGTTTTGACAGAATAAGGAAAGATGTCGAAAATATCAAAGTTTGTTTTCGTCGAAATCGACATTTTTTCGGATGTTCGGGTATCAAACGTATGTCAGCGAAGTTTGTTCAGAAATTGCTCACACATCGTTGCTTGTAGGTAATTTTTTGGCAAAAAAACAAATCATTGACGGAAATTGAAAAAAATCTAGGGGGGCCGGAGCCCGTCTGATCTGTATACAGCATTTGTTTGGGTTTGTCGACATTTTTGGCAGAACTTTGTAGCGGAGCTGAAATCCAACATAATTAACACCACATATTTCTGAGCGAAAGTTAATAATGTCTGAAATAACTTTAGATGAACGATTGTTATAAAAATGTTGGTAGATTTGATTATATTGTTCCAGTGAAAATATCGACTTTTATACCTTTTTAGATAGATTACTACACGAGGAAGTTTTATTAGTAATTCGTACGCTCAGTGTGACAGTGTATATCGAAAGTAAGGAGCATCTTTACGGAAGTAATGTAGAAGTTATAAAAAAAATTGAAAAAATATGTTATGGTAATTGTTTATTACGGATTTTTGGATATTTTGTTAGTGATTGGGCTTAATTACTAAATTACTTACAAATATAGAAAATGTGTAGATTTTCACTATTTTGTTATAAAGGCTCAAAATTGGGTACTTTTGATAAATTTGCTAAACTAAACACGTATCGAAAACTGTAATTTTTCGATCATACACAAGAGAGGTCTGTTGCATTTTTGTATCTATCTCGTTCTGCCGTGAATACGTGTAACTCTGTATCCATATAATCATACTTTATATGAAGGGATATGGAACGATAGCTTCAATGTATATCATTAGAGTCTTCGGTAATTATGGAATTTGAGGACTTTCTCGAAAAATGAGAGGAACATTTTTGTTCACTTTAAACTTGTTTATTCTATTATATTGAGTAATATTCCGTCAGGGGAGGCCAACACTTCATTAATTCCATAATTTATGGCGTTTTGAAGTTCGCCGAAATACGTGATAAAATATTACCCCTTTAAATATTTCGACGCCTATGTTCCGAAGTATGAGCACTATTTCACTACATTCGTGATTTTTGTGGCTCTAATAGGCGCCGATGAAAATATTGAAGGCGACTGATGTCCCCTTCAATATTTTGCCTCCCTAGAAGGCTGTGTAGGTATACCCCCCAGGATTTCTGGCGGGTATACACAGCCTTCTGGGGAGGGCCTGGGCCCCTTTTTACGCCACCTAGTTACGCCAATGGGCACCATAAGCATGCTTCAACCACCGTTCCCACAGGAAAAGACCCATTAAACGGCAGATATTTGCCACGATTGAGGAGATAAAGACTGCATCGATCGGAGTGTTTGAGGTCATACCAAACAGCGCATATCAAAAAGGTAGTGTAGAAATTCAAGTCGGGAATAGGTACTGAATCTGATCTGCGTTCCTTAGATAATGCCGGGCTCTGGATAGGACGTCCACCCTGGAATAGGTTCAGGATGTAACGGGTCTAAGGCAAGGCTGTGCCGTTCCCTTTCTGGGGAACTGGCCCCGGTCGGGCCGGGGTATAAGCGAGAAAGAACAGGAGAAGTACTAGGGAGTAGATCGGGAACTGATTAGGATCGGATCCGAAAAAGGTGAATTTTCGCGTCGCCAAATTGTCGGTCGAATAAATCCATCTGGTTGCGTGAAATAAATATTGAAATCATTTTTGATATTGCGCCTCAGTATTTTTTATTTCGGAGATATATTTTTTTTTAATTTTAGAGCTCGCTGTTTAAAGAAACACTTTTTGAAGTGCTACCTTTATGATTTCTAGTTTTTTCTCTGCTCTCTATTTTTTTTTATCACAGAAATCGTGACGAGAACATCTCGCTAATTCGTTGAGACTTTATTCAGATAGTCTATCATTTGAATCTACTGCTTGCAGAAAGTTGAAGTTACACGTCTTGCTATACTGTTATTTACGATAACATTTTTTTCGAATTGTTGATTTTTACAGGATCATAAAAATTGAAGAAAGTCACATCAGAAGATAACCCTTTGATTGGACTTGTTATTCCATCCTTTATCATATGCATATATCATTTTTGCCACTATCATAATTCATTCTTTATGATGTCATTGTCACGCGTCGACACGTAGAAAATAATATGTCAATAGAACTAAGCATACAGTAACAATAAATGTACCCATACTATGACATTGAAGTACTAACATCCTTGTTTATGTATTATGTTTATGTTAAACGTATCTATTCTTTAATGATAGATCGAGATATAATATTCAGGAACTGCTAATGTTTTGCCCAAGACAAGGTAGTTTGGTATTCCTGGTCTGTTCCATAAAAGGTCCTGGTTAGGTAAATCAAACGAGGCAAGCCAGGCCTGGGTAAATCGGGCAAATGGTCAAATCGGGAATACCTGGCCTCATTCCTGTACGGGTGTATCTGTTATGTACACCAAAATATTAAATAGATAAATAAGAGATAAATAAAATGGGATAAAATAGATATTGTTGAATAAATAAATACTTGTTGAGAAAAATTAAAAGTCACTTTGGTTTTTTAATAAACCTCGTATGGTACTTTTTAAATATAGTTTTGATACGCGTAACGTTGACGATATTTTTTTTGTTTTTTTGAATTCATGGTTTACCTCATTCTTCAACGATTTTATTTTTCTTCTATACAAACTTTCATATGGTTTTCTGCTTTCTACATATTTTATTTACAATTAAATCCGCTTAAGACGACGTATTGGATATACCGACGAAATCCCGCAGGCACTATAACCGGTTTTTTCTCATTGCTTACAACGCTTATCGGCTATACCCCAGGCTCTTTGTAGTCTCTTCAACATCCTTATAAGGGATTCTGCCTTTATTATTATAATATACAACGGACTATTATTTATTGATATATTTTTCAGTAATTAGATGATCCAGAAGGTGAACGATTTTACGTCTTTTGAAGTGTTACAGATTTCTTAGACTTTTGTAACAAGTCATTATGACGATTGCAAGTAAGATGTGTTTGCATAAAGGATTTTTAAGCATTCAGGAATGGAATGTTGAAGAACGACTATCTGCATTTGTATTGACACTAAAAAACAAATTAAAATAAATATGCATAATAGAGTAGTAGTAGTGTTAATATTTATATCATAATTACATTTAATAACGGAATCTAATATTGATGTTATTTTTATCGTAACTCATATATTCTTCCGGCACTGCTGAAATTCACACGGGTGTTCTGACAAAAGATACAGACGAGGAGTGACGTCTGGACATCTGAAGAAATAACTTTCGAAGGTTTCATGTCACCTGATCACACGACAAAACATCACGACGATAGAATATCCCCAGGAAGCCTAGAAACAAACAAACCCAATAAAACATACAAACACACACAAACAAACCCAAACAAACAATGGCGTTTTGTTTGAGTGATATTTTGTCGTGTAATATTATGACATGCTACCCTTTCGAAGGCTCAGTCAGGGAATAGCGTTACAACTGTATTTTATTGGATGAATGTAGAATTTATTGAATTCAATTATTAAATACGCTACATTTATAACGGGATAGCATTTGAAAAATACGCACTTACAAAAACTGCAGCTTAAACAAAACATCAACGGAAAAACATGCAAGATGTAATATACCAAGAAAAATGAAAATGTTCCTTCTCCCGAATAGCATCTCTTCGAGATTATTGTCATTTATTTCTCTCTTTCACCCATCTACGTTCGAGTATACGTATGACGAAAATACATTTTTTTGAATCTACATTCAAAATCCTCGGATTCTCAGAGGTTTATTATTTATAAATTCGATAATACTGACGCGCAAAAAATAATCTTCGCTAAGATAAGAGGTGAACGACCCATCAGTATAGAAAGATAGCTGGTAAAAAAGGACATGGAAACGAACGGGCGATCATTTATGAAAAAAAGGGGTGCCCGTCGTCATCAGTGGGTCTTTCGAAAGTTTCATTGCGAGTTTACCCGGCTTATAATTTTCTGGAAGCTGGCCACATGACGTTGCTCTCTGAGACCATCGCCGCGTTTAGATCTCATCAATCGACACAGTCGCTGGGCCGTCGGGACGACCCGCGAGTGTATCGCCTGCACTTTTCAACACACTCGCGCACCGCACACGGTCGCCAAAATTTCGCGAATTTAGAACATACGAAGCCTCATCACGACTTCCTTTTTTTTTTTCATTTCATAATGCTTTAATAGGATTGAAGCTGTATTACTTCGGTTATGCATTCGTAAATCTCTTGCACGACTTTACGTGCTAGTTTTATGTCGAGCATTGCATACTCCGAGTGCCATCGAGTGAATTCACGCTTAAGTGAATTATAAACATCGATCGCTGGCAAATTTATTTTAGATACGTATCTATATAAGTCAACGGTAAAAATGCTTTGACGAGTTCCACTGTTCGGACATTACTTGGAATATTTCGCTATATTAGCAATACACATGAAAAGTAACAAAATTAATAAATAATAATAATAAATAGATAACAATATTAACATGTGCAAACATTGAGACACGAAAGTGTTCAAAGACCGGGACAAAAAAAAATTGCTCTCCGAAAACTGGTACAACTTGCTGTTATTCAACATTTTAATATATATAATTAAAAATATTTAACTGTCCAGCGTTTAATGTATGCGTTCTGAAAACTAGAGTTAACGAGCTTGATGAAGACAAATTATGGGAGAAAAATTATCCATTTATTTATACCTTTCGCGTCAATATTTCAAAATCACCCTCTGTAACATAAAACTTGCTAGATTAATTATTTATAACCGTGAGTAGTTTTCAAAATAAGTCGTAGAAACAAAAACCCTCTTTTTATTGCTCAGAACTTTTGGAAGTTAGTAGAAAAATTGGACTTGTAAAAATATTTAGAGACTTTATCTTTTATTTGAAAACATTTCGTTACAGGAATCAAATTAGTATGTTGGTACGTAAAATTCAGTATTATACTATTTGTTGAAAGCAATTGACGGCAGTAGACTTAATAGTTTAGTCGTCTATGCAACATTTCGTCTAAAAACAGCGTCGTACAAAAAATGTACAAGAAAACAGAATAATTTTTGAATAATTGAAAATCACATAACGTAGGATTTAAATCGATTAGTATCACTTCCTCCATCATCATAGTATAAATAGTGACTACGATTTTCTACGCGCCCCACTTTTCGAAAATAAATTTTGGACGGGAAATATATTTTTTACACTACCCACACTACCCACAAAATTTGGAGAAACAACGTTTTGTTATTATTTTGTAGGTCACAATAAATTATCAGGCTTTCTGACCTGGGCGTTGAAAGCTTCAAAAATACCTTAATTTGATGGTTTCTTTGAAAATCAAGAAAAATCTCGAAATTTTTCCTTCGGCATATTTTTTTAATCCGCTCATTGACAGCAGCTCTAGAAATATTTTTAGCACTGAGGTTGGAAAGTAGAGAGTCCTAGCTTCGGAAAGCTTTTTACTATTTCAATACGACCATACGTCTATGAGTTACAGCATACCAAAAATTGTCCGAATATTTTTTTTAATACTGTTACTTACATATTTTAAAGTAGTATTTATATAAATTTATTTGATATCTGAATATTGGTGCTTTACCATTTATCAAATCATGGGCCATGGGGTGTTGCCTATACACTACTATAATATAATGCACATCCAAAGAATAGACATCCAATTGAAAATAAAAATAGATAATTCATAAGAGCAAGTTAGACAAAATAATACTGTAACGTTATTCTGGTTTATGTTCAAACGCACATACTATTTATTATTAACAACCAGACTTTTCTCTATCTTTGGACCTACATGATGTATAAATATGTGTGATTAATATGTTTTTTTCTAAGATATTCTGAGCTAAGTAACCATTTCAGTTAGAAGTGAACGAAATTTTAGTGACCGCGTACAGGCGATTAGCTGAAAATAAAAAACCCGAAGGTACCAAGTTGGGAAAATGTACACTTACACGATAATTGTTATTCCGGAACTATTTCATGATTACCTTAGATTAAAGATATTTATTTGTATTTCCATTTCTATCGAGAATTTGTTGAATTTATATTCATTTTTTATGTTATTTGCCGATATTTATTTTTATTACCATTTTTATCGAGAATCTGTTGAATTCATGCGCTTTCCTATTTGTGATTTGTCGACAAATATCAACAAATAAATATTTGTTGATAAATATCGATAAATAAATATTTGTTAATATTTATTTTTATTCCCATTTTTATCGAGAATTTGTTGAATTTACGCGGTTTTTTTACTTGTTTTTTTTCCTTTTCTTTTTCGTCTTGCCGTCCTTGTGCTTTTTTCGTGCGAGGGCATAATTCTCAGCATCGCAGTCTCCAGTGGCCGGACTGCGCACACACGCCAGCTATTTCGGGGGAACGTGTATGTAGTACGGGTATAAATACGAGTTTACCCATTATGATCGATTGTCCGACGAGCGACACGGCAGCAAGCCGCACGCTATAGTCGCGCAGCCCGGTGCCTCTCTTGCGGTTCGTTCTCTTCGCGGCCGAGGCGTGGCGCTCTGGCCTGTTTCTTCTCACTCGTGGAGAATCCTCGCGGGCTCTTTATAAGCCCATGCAACGTGGAATTTCGTTAGCTTTGCGCAGTGGCGATATCGTAACCAATGAGGTTCTACCGAGGTGCGATTATTGCTAGTTGAAAACTTTTACCAATACCCCGCCAAGACGATGTGAAATACCATCGGCTACGGCAATTTTTGAAAGTTTCTGCGGAAACTGATATGATTAATAAAACAAAAAACGCATTATATTAATTGAGTTTATGGAATATTATCCATACTTCCGGAGTGATTTAGCTAACGACTCTTTAATAATGGAATATTTTAACTCACTGTCCTTCAAACTTTAGGAAATAACAGAGTTCCTTGAAGGGGGATTATGTTCAGTTTAATTTTAGTAGACGAACGTTTGTAAATCGTTAATAAAATGCACAGTCAATCAAAAATGTGTAACTTATTAATGCAGTCAACATAAGGCCAAGGCTAAATAATAACGAAACATCGGGCTTTTGTTTGTTTCGTTTTTTTTGGCAGTTTAAGAAAATAGTTAATATTTTTCGGTATCATAAATGAGTTTGTTCCTGATTAGTGATTTGATTAAAAGAAAACAAAAAACAATGTGAAATTCGCATATACTTCGTGTGTAACGTAGCATTATTATAAGGTTCATTAAAAAAAAGTAATCAGTTATCATCATTGAAGCGTACATTAGTATTGCGGAAAAATGAGATTTATTTAAAAAATCATACAGTTGGAAGGATGATTTATAGGTAATAAATAAAGAAAAACAACTTCGAATTTCAAGGTAATGATCTTCCAAGAATTATATTGAGTATAAGAGTTGATTTAAATTGCAAGTTCAATAGCAATTGATAAATCGATAAATATAAACATAGTTGTAGTATCAATAACTATATATCTTCAACTTTTGTTCAGGTTGCTGGAAAACGTGAGGCTGATCAAGAAGCCGAAGCACAGCGATGGATAGAGACAGTGGTTGGCACACGGTTCCCACCAGGTAAGATACGTACTCGTGAAATGCGCGTATACCATCATCGTGGGGAAAAACATGTACGCGCGCGTCCGTGGACGTAGACGATCGCCAAGTGTCGACACTGCCGACCGGATAGAAATCAGGAGACTAGGAACTGATAAAAAGCTATTGCAACGACGTCGAGCGCGGTAGATCGAGTATACCAGTTGTGCCTGTTGTTTGTCATGATGTTGCCGAGTCAATGGGCGTGTTACATTCGCGAATGGTTGGGAGCAGAAAGCGCACGCGTTCGCTAGAGTGGAACGCGATGGGGTCAGATTTGAGTGGAAGGATGTGAAGAACCAAGTTTTTAAGCTGCCAAAGCGCGTTCAACTTCGGGAGAGTGTGGTGGAATAATGTAACAAGGAGTATGTGGCAAGATTTGACATACCCTTTTACCGAATTGGCTGTAAAAGTAGATTCTTAAGAAAAAGCATTATTTTAATTATTTTTTACATTTTACATTACTGGAAACGAGTACCAATTAATTTTGAACCGTAATGGTCACACCTCCTATACGCCACGTAATGGTCATATGGGGTATAGTGGACCCCACGCCGAATACTTGTTGCTATTTGCGTTCTGCTTGATTTATTGACGCAAATCTTACACGAGTATTGTTTTTCATATGTTTTTCAAGTAATACAATTGTTTTTTCTTTCGTTTACAATATGAATATGCCGAAAAAACGATAAGAAAAAAAAAACAATAACAAACCGCTATTTTCATTGAAAAATTCATGTACTTTTTGATTTTTAGGATATGGCAAAAAACCTACGTTATGTTATTGTTGAAAAAGTATATTTTTAAGGAAAAAATATAATTTTCATGAAAAGCACTATTTGCTACCTGCAAGGCAACTGAAACCATTTTGACCATCGCCACCGATTGAATAGTGTTGGAGTAGGTACAGACAATAACACGTGACAACACAAGTTCGATTTTCAATGATATATCTCTACAAAATTTGCTTGGGATACACTGCCCCCCTCCCCCCCCGATGACCGTTACGGGTTAAACAACATTCAACGACAACATGATGGATATTATAGCATACCATGACACGCTATCGCTGGGTTAACGAACCAATCTGGGGGCATTTAGTTGTGTAGAAAAATAGCCAGAGGTCGATCATATTTCTCCGATAATTTCTGGATTTTACCCGAAAAGAAATATCTTTTCGGCTGAAATCACGATATAAAATACAATCGCTGAATACAAATGTCAAAGTGATTTTATGGAAATGTAAAGTACGCCGGCGCCAACCAATACAAGGTAATATTCTCATGTATACGATTATCTGAAATAGACATTGAAGGATTGGAGATGGTTGGTAGCCGGATGGTGGATGGCCGATGAAGAATTCCTACGTAACGGCTTTAAATGAAACTTGATAAAGTTGCTTTTCAGTACAAACCTGTATAGTACATCGATATAGGCTTGCAATTAAACTTTTGCTCTCTTTACCACCCTCTGCCCAAAGGGCTGCTGTTTGATTCGTCGGACTACGGTTGGATTTCGATTTTCGACGGATTTTCCATTTTAGATCACCAAGTTTGCCGAACTTGTCAGACTTAGTTTTCTGCTTCATTGGTCATATTGCAAGTGTATTTTTGGAGAAATCTAATTAAACAATACATATTCGAAATACTTAAAAATATTAATGGTAAAATTTTCTTTCCGCATTTTTCTAAAAAATTCCCATTTTCTCCCAAAATTTGTCCGATCTTTTCAGTGAATTGAGACTCTTAGGAGAAATCCGGAGAAAAATATTTTCACATTACTCCGAAATTTTCCAAATTTCTCCGAATTTCTCTAAATTCCCCCTTTTCCCCACATTTTTCTGAAAAATTCCTATTTTTACACAAAACTTTTCCGGTTTCCTCCGAGTTTTTCAGTGAATCAAGACTTCGGAGAAATCCGAAGAAAAATATTTCCACATTACTCCGAAGTTTCCAAATCTCGTCGAATTTCTCTAAACTTTCCCTATTTTTTTCCGAATTCCTTTAATTTTTTAAAATTTTCTAATATTCCCGGGATCCTCGAGTTTTCTTCTAAACTACAAACTCCCAAATAACTTTTGGGTCATCGCCTTTCTGAAAGAATCGAGGAATTGTCATTCACAGTTTGATCGAAAGTAAGAAAAAAATGGGAATTTTTCCCGACCAACTCATTTTCTGAGCTTTGATCACTTCTCCGACATTCTTCCGATAAGGCAGTTGAGAAAGCTACAACGGGACTATCTAAGGACAAAATGGCAAATTCTTGTAAATAAACTGACAAAACCGGAATAATGCGGAATAAAGCAGTATATTAAGGAAAATCGTCATATTTCAAGATTAATATTTCTCATTTTTCCCGATTTTTTCTGAATTGCGGGAAAACGCAGAAAATATGAGAAATTTGGAAAAAAACTTGTACTAGGGATCCGTTTTATAACGCTCCAAACGTTCAGGACTTCGTCTTTCTCTATACGCTCTTGCACCCCCGGATGGCTATTAAAATCGCGGGTTTTTCGAAATTTAACAGTCCAACTGTGAATAAAGTCACAGAAAAACGCTTTCGCAATTGACACAACGGCGAGCTCGATTGAAACAGGTTTGTACTTGCTTACGTTTGTGTATCAATTAGTTAGCATTGTATCGCCATACGTTAAAATTAAATACAAATAGGTAGAGTACATTACCGCTCAAAAGTTTGGATACACCAGTCGATTTTTTTCCCGCACTTAAAGTTTGATAACTATGCCAAAAAAAAAGATATTCGAAAATCCAAAGCGGCATTTTAAAGAAGATATATCAGGCTTCAGTTTACTGTATTTTAATCTTTTTTTCAATTTTTTAAATACCCGGTACGGATTTTGGTACGTGGCCGTTTTTAGGCCTTTTTTCGACCCTCGCAAATTCGGCGCCGATTCTAAGAATTAAAAAAAATTTTTTTGTTACTCAGAAAAACTTGAAAGGGCACACAGAAGCTCCATATTACGTTGAAAAAAAATTTTTTGCGATTTTTTATTGGGGACGACGGACAACATTGTCTGATTTTCCGATCGAGCTCGATATACTCGTCTCTATGAGGTGTAGTGCCTTAAAACATTTTATCGACCTGAAAGAAACAAATTTCACTCGTAAGTTTCGAAAAAAATACCTAAAGAAAAATTCTAAAAAAATTCCAGGTGATTTAGTATGAAAATACGCAGTTTTTTGTATCGCTAACATTTTCTCTTAAAACTTATCGTTCTTGGGTTATTTTGAATTTTTCAAAATTTATCGTTTTTGGCAAATAATGAAATAACTAAAAAAAACAAAAATCGCAAAAGTTTTTTAAAAAGAGCAATACGGAGCTTCTGCATTCCCTTTCAAGTTTTTCAGAGTAAAAAAAAAAGAAAAAAGATTCCTTAGATTAGGCGCCGGATTCGCGATGGTCGAAAAAGGCCTAAAAACGGTCACGTACGAAAGTCCGTAGCGGGTAGACATTTTTTAAAAAATATTTAAATAGTGCAAACCGAAGCCTGATATATCCTTTTTAAAACGCCGCTTTGGATATTCGAATATCTTATTTTTGACAGAGTTATCCAACTTTAAGTGCGGTAAGAAATATCGACTGGTGTATCCAAACTTTTGAGCGGTAGTGTATTTAGTTAAATACTTTACTTCTATAATATAATTTTCTCAGACACTACGAATAAATGCTAGCTTCTATAAAACCCTAATCATACTATAAAGTTTACGCACGAAGAACTATATAAAATAGAACTCAATTTCGCTACGATTAAACCAGTATTTAACAGAGAGAGGGAAAGCGATAGATAGATAGATAGATATATTTATTATGTGTTAGCACGCTATGAGGCAGCATGTATAAAATAATAATATAAAAACAAAAAAGCTAAATTAACTAAAAAATGTAACAAAATAATCGCAATAAACTAGTGAAAAACAATATAAAATAATAATAAAATGATAATCACAATAATAATAATAATAATAACCATAATAAAAGTATAAAGATAAGGATATAATATAAATATAAATGAATATATAAACATAAATATAAATGAAAATCAAAAATCCACCGCCACCGAAAAAATCATCAGACATGCGGGCATGACCGCATGTCAAGACGCCGCAAATAATCGGAAATGAAAAACCGGCCTATAATACAAAAGCAACGGCTCGGACGTAATAACAAATATAAAAAGGAAAGACCGTTCAATTACGGTAAATAACCATAACATTTCCGCAACAAACGACGCCAGGCGGTCACAAATTCGAAAAGTCCTCCACACTCTTGATGTGGATACGCGGTTGACCCTCCACTTTTCGCATAAAAATCGCATTGTCTCTCGCCCACACGTACTTGTATCCTAATTGAGCCGCTTTAACCTTAGCAGTACGAAGCAACTGATAAGAATTAGCTGGGAGGGCCTCGTTGACAAACACCAACGAATTATCAACAGCACTCGAACCACTAGGCAGAACATCTGACCATCTTAAAACACGCTTTTCCCGCTTTTTGCTAATGAGAGCATTACGCACCGCAATCGACGTAAGCGAGACGAAGTACGACATATGCGAGTTGTTTGTCGACCTCTCCTTCTCAGTTGTCACTGGAGCTCGAGAAGGAATTTTCCGAACCGATAAAATATGGTGCACCAACTCAGAAGCTCCGATAGCATTAAAAACGAGTTTAATCAAATCCAATGGAGGATAGGAGGCCTGAGAGGGAACCCCAGAAACAATAATATCACCTTCGAACCCAGAATTCATAGAGCTAGCGCTGTCACGCAGGGTTGCAATCTCCGCTTTGAGATCTCTATTGGCAGACTCGAGTTCAGCAATCTTGGCAGTATGCTCCGAGACAGCCCTATCAATGGCAGGAATTTTCGAGAGAAGAGAATGAAATTCATCGTTCGTACGCTTCTGCCTTTCACTAAATGCAATGATCTTAACAGTGATAGCCTCGATCATAGAAACAATTTTGCTAAGCATACCGTCAGTGTCATTAAAATCAGACTCAGCAATGTGAGAAGATGTTGCCAGCGGAGCATCACTGAAAATTTCGCCATGCTGGTCATCCAAATCAGTCATGGAATTTGAAGACAGATCTTCTCTGACAAAAAAACTGCTATACGCACCCAAAAAACTGATTTTGCAGCACTCACGTGCCGAGGAAGCTATAAGATAGAGTTTACAACAACTGGGATGAAATGCCCGACAACAACATATGCACTCTTTATAAGTACCAGCAATCTTCCTACCGCATTTATAACAAAGCCTACTCGACATTATTAACGCTTTCACGGATTAACGTAACGTGCGCACTCTGGGATCTGGCTCAGGATATGCCCGTCGCAATAACACTCACACACTATACCTAAAACAGACTAATATAATCGAAAAGAAGTTTGATTTTCACTCACGCATAATGTACAAGTCAATTTTCATCTCGCTTGCCAAAACAGTCCAGAGAATAAGCACAGAGAATAACGATGTGAATGTGGTCTCACTGATGTATGGTCGCACGAACCCGAGCCGACAGATCTAGGTGTGTAAGAAGTAAACACCAGCAGGCCGACGCCAATGGAATAAGGCAGTGTATGAGGCCAGACCACATTCTCCAGAGTCGATCAGGCGTGACAGATGGGCATGTAGATGTGTAACATGAGTGCGATAATTGTCGAATACTTCCGAACTTCCGCGAATGAGAGCACACGACCAGACAAGGCGACGAAGATGGATCCACAAGCACAGGCCACAGCGAAAATTTTAACACCGAAAAGTGCTTGTTTTGGTGCAATGCAAGATTCTCCAGGAATAGAATATGCAACGATGGCAAGCAAAAGTGGCGTGCTTGACCTGAAGCAAAAAGTTGGCCCGTAGGCCTCGAGCGGCAGAAGAAAAATTCACAAAATCACGGAGCACAAAAATAACGTGACCAATCGTACTTACAGCGGTAGCGAGAGAGAGGGAGAGAGGGAGCGAAATTATGATGATGATAAATTTTATTTTGCCTTAGTCAAACTATCGGGCAACATAAAAATAATAATAATAATAATAATACATTTATAAACCATACAAAAACATAGAAAATAATACAGAAAAAATACAAAATGAATCAAATAAAAACAAAATAATACAGAAAAATCTTAACTTAAGTAAATAAAAAATTATACATAATTAAAACTAATATAAAATTAAATATACGGCTGCCTTATAATTGAGAGATGCTGACTTATAATATAGGATCAGCATCGTATATGGTCGCTTTCTTCATGTTCGAAGTTTTCCATTTATTTTATATGTTACGACGAAAAAAGCGAAGAATTAATTATATCGTGCACGCTCTTTGCGTTGAGACGAATATCCATGATTTCCTGTTAGTCAAAAGTGGCAGAAGTCTTGAAGCTTAACGGGTACCCGCACCCTCATTGAACTTGACGAAAACTGTCGAATCCATGGTCGTGAGGGAACGGTATTACAGCTATATTGATGCGAATACACCCCGTTGGTCGCTCTCGGTAAATACTCTTTTGCTTCATGTTTGCCGGGTGCCAATTTCAGGACGCATAAGGTCGCTAAGGTTAAGCTCGTGGGGTAGATCAGTATTTGGAAGAATCCGGATGACTGTTGGACACGCTGATTTGTTGATATTCCTACATAGATATTGAAAGTAATTTGCTACATGCTTCGCGTTCTTTCTGTCTGTCTCATCATTCTTATTAAATCATCATTGTTCAATGTTAATTTTCATATACCTATCACCTTTATTTATTTCTCTCGATATTTTTGTTTATTCATTCTTCGTATTTTTGGTTGCTCCTTATTTCTATATTTTTATATCTTTATGTATTGCTACCTATATTTTTCAAATTCATTTTCCCTATTTTGATATGCCCTTTTTTCTATGTTGCAAACATTTCTTCTGATTATTTTCAACACTGCTTGTACCCTTGCTGTGTTATTTGTGGTTATATAACTGCTAAGCGTTTTTTACTAGTTCTGATAATTATTGAAATTATCGTTTTATTTTTGTTGCGGGGATAATAAATAAATTCAAATAAATTATCGTACCTCACTCTCTCCTTTTCTTATTTTATTTCTCAAGATCTCGACAAAGTTTGTGAATTTCCCTGATTTTTCAAAACTTCAAATATATAGCTACACCTACTCCTACGCTTCGGGCTACTTTTTTCGCCCCGATTATATTTTTATTGTTTTCGTTTTCTACGTCTTGGACATCGTTGTTAATGTTTTTATAGAAAAATGATAACAATGACGAAAAAGCAAATGAATCCGTCGTTACAGGGGTAGTTTCGAAACTCTTGTTCGTCCTGATACCCTGACAAAGGGCGCGCTTTGTTACGTCACAGTCAAGCACTTCTGGGCGAGGGAAGCGTCAGGAACACCTGCGATCAGGGGTTGTTCGCTTGAATCCTTCGCAATCCCGATGACGTTCATGTGTTCCTGATGCGTCAAACACGCCGGGCGTCGACGCAATCCGCTATTCAAACATTCTTGACACAGCGGAGAAGTAAGGGATAGGAAAAAGATGAAGACTAGTAAAAATAAGGGTGTATGTGTAGGTATAGGAAACGAAGGAAGGAAAAGAAATTGATCGATTGATCGGTAATGTTTATTATGTCAGTTTGAACTTTCGAGCAAATAAAAGAGTATACATGATAACGAGGACCAGTAAACAGAAATTTGAAAACATGGAAGTTCCATATAAAAAACCCAAACAAATGAAACCAACTTTATTTCGATGTTATTAATCGACTAGTTTAATTATTTTAACTATTTAATTTTAACTATTAACTAATTTAGCTATTAATCGACTAGTTTGACTCAAACAAACGAAGATAAGATTTGAAGCATAAAATAAAGACCAGATACAAGACGAAGGTAAAATATTTAACTTTGGATCAAAAAAACTAATCTAGAGTTTTAGATTAAGCTCAATATAAGAGATTGATAAATAGATAGATAGACAGACAGATAAATAGAGAAGGAGAGAGAGAGAGAGAGAGAGCGGGAAGAACCGGGAAATAGTACCGAGTAGATCGAGAATTGACCAGGATCGGATCGAAAACCGGCGAATTTTCGCGTTTTCAAATTGTCCATCGAACAAATACGTCCGGTTGGGTGAAATAAATAACAAAATCATTCGCCATGTTCCTTGTTCTTTATTTCGGAAATATCTTTTTACAAAATCTTAGAGCTAGCAGTTCAAAACCACTTTTTGAACTTCTAGCCCTAAGATTTCTATTTTTGCTCTGCTCTCTATTTTTTTTATCACAGAAATCGTAACAAGAACACCTCGTTACTTCGTTGAGTCTTCATTCGGACATGCTAGAATTCAAATCTACCGCTTGTAGAAAGATAAAGTTACACGCCTTTCTATACTATTCTTTACGATAACATTTTTTTTCGTACTGTTGATATGTAGAGAACCATAAAAATTAATGTAATTAACATCAGTGTTGTATTATAAATATAAATAAGTCACCCTGATAATATTATGATTGCACTTGTTATTTCATTCTCTATCATATGCATATATTATTTTCGCCACTAGCATAATTGCTTTTTTATGATAGCATTGTCAAGCGTTGATTATTGATAAAGAAAACAATATGACGGTGAAGCATACAATAAAAATACATCTATTCATATGATAACATTGAAGTATTAACATCCCTGTTTGTGTTAATCGTATTATTTAATAATAGATCGAGATGGAATATTCAGGAAATGCTCATGTTTTATGCACGAAAGGTTTTTGTGGTATTCCTGATCTGTTGCATGAAAGGTCCCGGTTAGATAAATCAAATAAAATCTAAAGGCAAGCCAGGTCTGGGCCATACGTTGAATCGGGGATACCCGTCCACATTGTTCCACGGTTATCACTTCTAATTATAAATTAATATTGAAAAATTGAGAATACGTACATTTCAATTTTTAAAGCAAAAGTCGTACGACTGATAAAAATCGGATTTTTCCTCGCGTTAAAAAAATTCCGATTAAAAAGTCGCTCCTCTTTCCATCTGACAGATTACTGAATAGAACTTTTTTAAAATACAATATCACTCTTGGAAAAAACGGCTTATAAGTTAATCTCACTTGCGCTCATACGTCGCACTAACTGCATCTTTTCGGATGACTTTCGCCTTTTAAATCATCGCTATCATACCGTGCTAATTTTTTCAGTGGACGACCGAAGAATTTGCATTATTAGTAATTAATTGTATTTTACCATAATTGAAACAAAATACTTGCGTCGATGATGAAAATAAATTTATAAATCATTTATTCAATGAAAATACATAGGTATGCAAATAAACTCCGCAAATAAATACACACAAATTAAAAAAGCAAAATGTGCACTAAACGTTTCATCGAGTACCTACCTACTTATACCGACCCATCCTGAAATACCAGTCATCGCAGAATTCACCGTTCTTGATACTGTGGATTCTGTGATTATTGCAACGTAAACATATGGTACGAGAATTATAGTAAACAGAAAAAGAAACTCGTTGAAAACGAACAACTTGAATAACTAATTTCTTCTCTTACACTCCCAACATAGTTTTGATAAGAAATCATAGGTGCCCTGTACGTTGTCTATCCACACGAAAAATCAAATATCTCGACGATAAAAAATTGTACAAGAGTTCATCAAACGGGTTTTGAAGTGGATAAATCAAGTTTCATATTCCTTGTTTAATTTTATTATTGCGATTTTTGTTGTGCCGGGTTCGCCATTTTGAACATGCCGGATTTTCACAACATTGCAAAATTGCATATTGGACTTTTGAAAATAATAATATGATCCTTTTGTGTTAAGTTCGGATTTTTCTTTTAAAACGGTCGGTTTTCGAAAAGCCGGCATCGTGCGGCAAAACTTGAAAACTATGTCGAATGAAATATTTTGTCAAAGGAGTGAAAAGTTGTATTTTATTATTCTGGAGTCACTAAATTGTTTTTAGATTTTTCTCCCAAACTGGTTTTGTGTTACTATTTTTGTCACCTGTTAATGAAAAATAGCGATGCAAAGAAATTCCGAAAAAATCTAAAACACTTCATCGACTTAAAAAGGACAAAATACATCTTTTCACTTCTTATAAATATTCGATAGGTTTCAAATTATCAAGGAACACTACTTGATGCCAGATTCTCGGGAAACTGCATTCTTCAAGAAAAATTTGATAAACCGGCGAACAAATTTGAACTAAAAAAAATGAAACTAAAGCTAACGGTTACCTTTTCAAAGGTCTAGTTACTCAATGATAAAATCACTATTTTTAAAAATCCGGCATGCGATTTTGAAAAGTGTGAAAATTCTGAAACGAACAATATTTTTAAATGTTGTGTATACAAAAAATCGCAAAAAAAACAGAACAATTTAAAAGCTAAGTGAAGCTAGGTTTATCCGCTACAAAACGCCGTTGGGTAAATTGGTGCAAGGTTTTTTCAACATGATATTCCATTTTTTGTCTAAACAGCGAACTTACATGATATTTAATACTTTCGAGCACGACTGTATATAATCAGATGAATTATCGTGCTTTCGAGAATTTATCGAGCCTCCAACTTCGACTGTCGCCCTGGTTGTCGGGAGGATTCGATGGAGGTGGCCAGACGCCGGGACCATCCCCACTCGTCTCTCTATATGTGTCATTGTCGACGTCGTTGTGGCGTTGTTAGAGATCCCCTCCACAAAGCACTATCTACACGCAAGCAACAGATATGAGTATATACGGTCATGCGCCATGATACAGGCTGCTATAAGAACTGTTCTTGAAATTCACAGTTTTCAAAATTTCGTGCGACGCTTTTTATTCAGGAACTTCGCCTTCGTACGTTTCACGCCTCTACGATCGACTGCCCCTTCCACGAAGAATCAGTAGACGCACCTGTCGTTGAGTGTTAATACTCTTGAGTGTGTGTCAAGATTTATACGACCATTCGTCGTCGCACGCATTTTGTGCTGACGTCATTTGACTGTGGAAGAAAAAAAGAACTTCGGAATATATGTTGGTCCGATACATTGAGGATCGCGTATTTCAGCGATTAAGTTTATAGAGGGCATTGATTTTTTAAGGCAGTGGCATGTTTGATAAATGAATTTGGGAATTCTGTACTTTAGCGGCTTTTTCGAAAAATCGTCCTCGATTTTTCTTTTGCCGATAAATAGCTTAATTTTGTTATGGACTACGATATTATTGATGCGGAAGAAGATTCCTATCAATTTTGGATTTTTTATGACCATGTTTTACAATTTTGTAAATTTTGTAAATTTTCGAATACTGTTTGCATTAAAGGAGACCACTTACTTTCGTGGAATTGAGGCGTCGCCAAATGTAAACACTCAATATTTCTTTAGATTTGCTTTGGGTTTATTTGGGTACCATAACTGACCCAACAGACCGAATTCAAAATTTATGAGAACCTTCTTTCGCATCAATAATATTATTATTTAGAACAAAATACAGCTATTTATCAGCAACAAAAAATCGGGGACCATTTTTCGAAAAGTCGCTGAAGTACAGAATTACCATGAATTTATCCAAGGGGCTGGTAGACCGGGTTTGAAGATAAAAACTTTAAATAGTTTGACATAATTTGTTCGTAGTGGTAAGAGTATCCGCTTAAGCCAATCAAAAAGTTGAATCATTTGCGATTTTACTTTTTGACAAAACTATTGCGATGGCGAGGTAAGAACTTCAGACATAACTCATACGCGGTCTTGCCAGGTTTGACTTTTTTTCAAATACCCATTTGCAATAAGGATATCATTATTTTGGCACAGGCTTTTCTTATGCACAGCTCATTTGGGCTTAAGGAGCCGGAATACACGAGTTAATTTCGAGGCGAATTAATATTGTCTCAATTTAAACAAAGTGACACCGTTGGTGTATAGACTACCTATGTGGATGATTCTGGCAACTAAGTCACTCAGAAATATAAAATAAAAAAATCTACTTGTTTGATGGAAAAAAATCATCTGATTGGACACTTATTTAAATAGGCTTCGTTATAAACATTTCCTGGATGGAAACAAATCATTTTAACTATATCATAAAGTACCCATATTCACGTATGCAAAGTTTCAGATAAAGATAAAGACTTAATAAGAAAGATAATAATGGTTGAAATTAGGATTTCCAATACAGGGTCTTATGAAGAAGGCAGTTTAAAAAGATTTGTATAATCAAAAACTGCAGGAACCTTGATTGGGTTTGCTTGGATTCCGGATACGAAAAATAAATTACTCGGGTTACCGATTTAATTAAAAAGATATTTTATGTTAATCCTACATTACTACTCATGTTGTGACGTACGCATCGTATTGACTAATGATATTATTCATAACCTATAAGTATGATTGATATGTTTTGACTACTAATATAGTTGTGTATATTACTAAAAAGAAAAAAATACAATTTTAAATAATATTATAGAAAAGAGATTTTAATAATATTATATAAGAGAGAAAAGGGGATCAAAAGAGAGAGAGCAATATATAAAAAACGTGGGCGCCTCTGCGACGTTGAGTAGTAATCTAGGGTTAACATCTCGAAATATTTGAAATTTCAAGGCATTTCGCGACCGATTGAGAATTTTGCAGCGACGTGAAAATCAAATGTTCCGTATAACGCAGAAGCACATGCGCGAAAATAAAACGGGCTTTGTAACGTCAAATTTGATAGTGGTTGACATATATATCGATCGAGTGACAATTACATTTTTATACGATAAAAATATATTCAAATTACAAATCTGATTTCTTGAGTCTCGCAGCAGATTTTGTCTGGCAGTTTCTAATGCTCGTTTCACTTTGAAATTAGCGAATTTTCCTTTTTTTGCCAATAACACCGTGGACATTTTGAGGAATATTTGTACTAAAAGATTATTCGTAAGCCAAATAAAAAACAGAAATGCTGTGGCCCATAACAATTTTACACGCGACGATCTGCTACACGGTTAACTCGGTGCCAAAGGACGATAAAAATACAGAGAGTGAGATGAAGAAAAGTGACGTTGCCATACTTATTTAGCGATTTACACCTAATCATTTTTGTATAAAATTACCCAAAATAGATTAACGATCAACTATATGAAAAAAGTCTTCGTGTTGGTAAAAAAAAAATCTTCGGCCCATTTATGTGCCCACAAAAGCCAGCCCTTCATCGTAGAGTCTTCCAAAAGTTTGCATATGACAAACTTTCATCGGAAAATTTTGCGATGAAAGTTCGATTTGTCACCAAACATCAGTTATTTATGATTAACAAGTAAATGTACGAAGAAGAATTACCCAATCATATGTTTAAAAAATGTACGTTACACAGGAAGAAATGGATGGTATCTTTGACCATATTTCATATTTCCCTGAGGGGACAGTAACATTGTATAGTTATGGTAGTGGCCTAAAATGTAGTGCTGCTTATTGATATATTGGCGGTTGCGTTAATATTTTTAATATTAACCACTGCAACCACTGAGCTTACAAGCATTCATTGATTATTTAATACTATACAATAGAGGAGGTTTCGATAAAATTTATGTTTCCGCACACTAGTAAAAACATCTTCCAACATCTTAATAGTAAACACAATAAGAAAAAATTATTATATCCGTGCCCATATTTTTTATTCCACTTAGGGAATAACAGTATGGCACTGCTAATTAATATTTCACCAGTTGCGTTAATTATGATCATCTGTTAACTAAATAAATGTATATTTTCATACATTATAAAAAAATAGCTCCCTACATCCTAATAGTGAACGCATCGAGAGGAAGGCATGCTATCTTCAACCATGTTTTAACCATATTTAATATTTTATTAAGGGGACAACATTCTTTTATAGTCATAGTAACGTTTACAAAAATTAGTATCACTTACTGACATTTTATCGTCTGCATTGTTGATTTATATATGTGAATCGCATCAACGATTTACAATTTATATACAATTATTTACAACAATATATTTACAACTATTTAATGGTTTTCAGTGGACCTGAATACATTTATGAATAAATTTTGTAGACCTAAATAAATCTGTGAATAAATTTTATCGTTAATACCAGGATTCGAACTTATCTACACTGCATTCAACTACGACCTAACGCTCGCATGCTTAATATTTCGCTATTGACTAATTGCGCCTTTCGTATACAGAGAAGAAGGCGGATGTGCATTGCACCCAAGGAGAAATTCTTAAAGGACAGATTTCACTGTACGCATAGCGTATTAATGGTTACCATATGAATAGTACAAATTTGAGCATTATAGTAGACGTTGGATTTTTACAGAACTTATCGCATAGTATACATCATTATTATTGATGCGCAGACTTTATGATAGCAGTGAATGAAATATATCCATAGTATAAATCTTTTGATAATAGTTAATATTTATTTCGGAGATAACACATAGTGAAACATGCCACCGAAATCACATAATAACACATACATTTCACTCATAATTTGGTGACCATATCTTGTTTGTGATATCAATACAGTATGGTGAATTTTGCTATTCCTTCCTTGACTATGCACATTTCTTTTAAGCATTATTATAGACTTTTCAATCAGCATGGAGTATCATATGTTTATGACGATTTGAACCATGTCATATGATACAACCGGTTATATGGATAGTAATGGGTGTCCTACAAGAACACGAGGCGAACCATGAAAAGAACTGTTGAAATACTTTTGTACTTTGGGATTGCAAAAAAAATATTTTTCAACGGTTAGTGAAAAACGCGCAGTTAAGCTACTAAATCGTAATTACTCCAACGGCAATTTGGTAACGTCTTTTCTATCAGTAAATATTACCGTGACTTTTCTCATATTGTTACTTTTCATAAGATTATCTACCCAATTATACACAATAAGTGTATATGTTTACCATATGAAAAGTAACCATTTTAATAGAATAGTAAAAGTTCAAGCAGAACAGAATCTATCACACAATACACAGGATTAGCAGAGATGCCCCGACTTAGAAATGTAATTGAATTAACCATACCGATATTGTAAAGCCTTTTAAGACTTTACAAGGCTTTACAAGATTTATAGTAATTTTAGTCATAATAAATAGTCAAACGCGTTACTAATATTGTATTTTTCAATACATATTTCGATTATAGTTCCATTAAACATATTCTAATTACTGAAACAAGAAACAGCAGGAAATTCGATTGAACCGTCTTTTACAATACGCGTTTTTTGTAAATACCATGCATTTTTCTCTCAGTTTACTTTCAAAACAGTATTTAAATAAAAAATTACCAAATAATCTTTATAAGAATGTTAATATTAATGGTAATTCTTATTATTTTTGGAATTGAAAAAAATGATCTCTGTGGATTTGATACAATAATAATAATCATAATAATAATAACGGTGTTAATGACTAGAAATAAAATTTCCTATTCAATTATTTTCAAAATACTGTCAAAACCAATCATTTTTTTGATCAATTCGTTTTAATCCGCGGCAAAAATGCCACGAGAAAGCGCGCGTTGGCTGGGAACACGGGACGTTGCGTTGGGGTATACGGCAGCCGAGACGATGTCTAGACGTTATCGATTTCCCGTCAACCGTTCATCATGTTACGTCGTAAGGACGCTGGTGTATCAGGGTGCCATAGGAGCGCTATCCGTCTAGGTGTCTAGGCGCAGCTGACTCAGCTATGTGTGAGTGTATGCGTGTACATATATATATCCGTTTCATGCTCTCCGTTATGACCTGTTCATTCTTCACCCAGTGATAGAGCAAAAAAATATATTTCCAAGCTCCACGGGCTATCTATAATTCGTTTCGGATCGAGGTTGGATTTCAACGTCCGAAAGGGCTTGCCTAGGTCTTAGTGACGTGCCAAGTCGTCAGACTGGTAGGGTTGAAAAATGTTTTTGTGCCATCTTTGCTATGACACGTGGCGAATGGCGCAGCCACGTCAGTTATCCGTCCGTCACGACGGCGCGGGGCGTCCTGGGACACCAGGGAACCATCAGACGTTTGAGGGATTTATAGGGTACATTTGCACGGCGACGATGTTTCGTATCTTCCGCCCAAACAAATGCGGTGCTCGGGTTTGCGGCAACCACTTTTCACATGGACGGTTTCATGTTTGCTGGTGATAGCTCGCAGAGCAGCCGAGTTGAGAAAAAAGTCGAAATGGTTTTTTTTTGGGGAGGGAAGGGAAAGGTAGGCTTGGCTACAGAGGCGAGAGAGGGAAGAAAAGTTGCTTCATAATCCCCGATGTCGAGTTTTTCGCTCGTCCCGTGACAGCCGTCCGTCAAGTGGCGTCACCACCGCACGAACATACTAGGGGAGTAACGCTAGGAAGCGGATAGATTTACGAGGTCGAGGAGCAGTCAGCACCCTGCTTGGTGTAAACTTCCGCTTCTCCCGCGCATCCCGCAGTGCTCCGATTGGTTCGCACACTCGACCGCAACGATTCCTCAATGGCGGCCCAACCGCGTTTTTGTCTGCGTATACCGGATGAGCAAACCTTTTACGCGGGCTACAAGCTATTACCAAAGACTTGTTCTGCTATTTCCTTCGCTCGCGAGTTGCCACGTTCGGTTAGGCTCGTGTGACCAGTTAAATTCTTATTTGACGCTAACGGACCTACATCATCGACGAGGAAAGAACGTCTTGATCACCGCTGGCTCGTTTGTCATCGAAAAATCCAGTTAAGCATAACAAATGCTTAACTGGATTTTTCAACTGTCAAGCGCGCCGGAACGCATGAAAGAAGATCATCCTCTGTACCGGTGGCACGATAAGACGCCGCACGTCCATCAAGCCTTCGTCAATGACGTCATTTTGAGACGAACCTACCAGGGTTACAGCTGCGAGATAGATTTATGGCCTTGTGCAACAAGTCACCGAAGAGCGCGCATGCGTGTCCGCCAATATAGGTACGTGTTAACGCAACGACCGCACGAGTGCGTTTGGCGATGCCCGCGGCGTGGAAAACAACAAATTCGCTATTTTATCATCGATACTTAATCTGACCGATTTTTATGTGCGAAGATTTTTAGGTTTTGTTCGGTTGAATGTTTCTCACTCGCGCTAGAATGGCTGAACAAATAAGGATGAAATTAGACACGCTGGTTGGGCATCCCCTGGTGTAACAGATAGGATACCTACATTCCATCTCAGTAGAGAGCTTCGCTTGCTTTTAATGCTGTAATTCGCTTAATGTAATTTATATTATATTTGTTATTTACATACCAAAACTAACAATAAACACTATTTAGAACAGAACTAAACATTCTATTGATAATTGTTAAAGTCATAAAAATAACACCAATTGTGTACTAAAAGATCGATGTACCTCCCGGTATGTATAGGCCGGGCCGGAATATCGAGTCAAAACTTACATGTGCTTGCGGAATGACATATATCATACAACGCACACATACGGGTATTTTGCTAATCTACGCAGCCAAAAATATTTATGTTTAATAAAAAGCAAACTTGACTGACTTTTTTTTACATTTTTCTGGAAAATATTATATATATAGTGAATATTTAGTAATACAACTTCTTTATAAATCACAAAAAGTATTTTTTCTTTTAAGTTATATGCTTTAGAAAAGAATAAGAACATAAAATAATTTCGGCCGCGTAGATCGTCAAAATACCCGTATGTGCAACGTTTTCTACGGAGTGTTGTGCCCGCGGAGTATGTGGAGGCTCGTTAGGCACAAAGGGAGTTTGCTTTTTACTGCACTGATTGATAGTAGCAAGAACCAGTGTTTCAAAGGCGGGTCGGTAGGGGATTCTTTTCCAATAAGAGTAAAACTCCAACTCGAGATTTGTATTAAACTTCAACAAATTATTTTTATGTTTAAAACTAGGCAACAAAGTTACAATTCTTTTAGTTTGCCTTGAGACAAACCAAAATTGGAAATTATTGGAAGATTGACTTCCAATAATTTATCCGGCTAATTGTAAGCTCGGTTTTCCCAATTGAAGGTTCTAGAACGTTCGATGTTGATTTGGCATTTTACTTGCCCAATTGGCTCGGGTTAACGACTTGCGGTACCCGGAACCAATGCATCGGTATTTCATACCGTGTGCATCAGCAACAATTTAGCTGCTACGTGCCAGTGGAAGTTTCCACTAATTTCGCGGCACGACAGGAGCTACATTGCAAAGTCGTATAGGTCTGTAAACAATAACAACAAAATAGGCCCTTCCATATAGTCATTACATGAATTACCAACTCAATCAGTTTAGTGTGGTGCCGGAGAAATGTACGTTCTTGCTTTTTTTTCTTTTTGTTCATATGCTGCATGAAGCACATCTAATTTACTATTAACGATGTAATATGCAGCAGCTAGTGTATGCACGTGTATAAAATAAAGACAGACTATTTGCTTACGTTTTTGTAATAAATATTTTACAAGACAAAATGATCGGATATCAACAGAAAAAAAATGTTCACCGTTTAAAAATGTATAAATAAAGAAACAAAGACCTGTTCATTGGTTGTTAACAAACGCGGCCATTTTTATCGGTGGGGTCGCTACGAAAGAAGAATAGCAGTCATTCGAATTTTTCAGGGTTTTGCGATTTTTCAAATTATACAGTAACAAGTTGTGTGGAAACTCGTAGGAGTGCAATTTTCACCTTTGTTCTAAATCGCGATCCCGACGTAAAAAAAATCACCAAAAAAAACCAAGGTAACTAAGCCAGAACAATGCTTCAATTTTCTGTATTTGCACACAGATTATGAGCTATCTTTATAGTAATAATAATATATACACACTACGCACATAAATTAAAGGAGCAGAAAAAAATCGAAGATTTTTCGGTGATTTTTGACGGGCTGTATTTCAGTAAAAAATCATCGTACCGGGATAGCGAAAGAAGCATTTTGAAGCTCCAAGATTCTAGTTTTCCGATCTTTTGGCCAAATGGATCTTTGAATCTTTTGGCCAAAAATTTGTAAGAGCCATGTTTTCAACGCAATCAAAGAAATAGCGCGGAAAATAATTTTCCAAATTTTTAGTTTTTGTTTTCGATACTCTATGGGCTTGTAAAAAATGTTTCGGATTAAACTATTATATGGATCGGATAGCTTGTTTATTCAGCTTCAATTTCCTTTTTTTAAATTTTTTCTACGACCATTTTTTGCGGAGATATACGACTTTAAATGAAAAAGGATCTTTTTCATTCAACCGTCAATATCTCAGCAACCAATGCTCGTATAGAAAATAGGAGGGCAGTTTTGTAAACGGGAATAAATGTGCTATGAAATCCTATCAAAACATTGAAAAAAAATTTGTTTCCATCCAAAATATCGATTTGAAAACAGTTCAAAAATCGACTTTTTCCCTTGTTTTGGTAAATCGACCTCTTTTTTTCCGAGCCCTTGGAGTATCGAAAACAAAGGCTAAAGATTTGGAAAATATTTTCCGTGCTATTCCTTTGATTGCGTTGAAAATATGGCTCCTAAAAAATTGTTGGCCAAAAGATCGGAAAACTAGAAACTTGGAGCTTAAAAATGCTTTTTTTTTCATTCCGGTACGATGATTTTTCACTGAAATACAGCCCGTCAAAAATCACCGAAAAATCGGCAATTTATTTCTGCTCCTTTAATTTATGTGCGTAGTGTATTATTAATAATAATACAATTTTCTAACAAAAATTTGGAGACAGGCCGTCGATGTCCAGGACTAGCCGTCCTCAATTTTAAAGATTTCGGAGCAGTAAATAAAGCTATACAATTGTCGATCAAGAAGCTTGAGAATGAGTGTCTTATGAGAGTGAGAGAAGCGAAGAATTTCAGATCGCCGAACCAATAATTGGGATACAATTAAAAAAATATAACTAAAGAAATGCAGTTTAGTACTATATAGAGACACGTAAAACCTGGAGAAATATTCTGTATCGCTTGTTGTATGTATGTCGGTATTGTGTACCAATATGGATGTTTTACTTGATGCACGTCCGCGCTGTGTTTCATAGAGCTATACATGCAAAGTCGTAAATTCATGCGGAGGATGTTGTCCTGATGAAAACCGTGTCTTTGACGTCTTTATGACGTGAGTTTGACGTTAAATCGATAGCAGTAACTTCGCGCATGCGCATGCTTTTTTTGCTCCTCTAGCATATCACGCATATAAAGGACTTTAATAATTCTTTTACATTAAGCCAGGAAGACTATTTACAAGGTCGAAAATTGTCGGTTCCTCATGATTTTTTTTCCATAGAAAGAATATACATAGACATTTGGATATTTAGATGTGTTTTGTTTCATATTATAATTGTTTGAAAAAAATATATATACTTTAAGTGCAAATTGCTTAACGTCTACATTAATGTTTAGAAGAACATTTTTAAAAATTCGCGCACTGCTGGAAATCTCCCTCACGCTGTAATTGTCCGGAAAAAAAATCAAAATGATTTTGAAAGATAAGACCCATATGCACTGATCCGTTGGCCGAGTGGGTCAAGGCGCGGCCAGCGGATCTCGGCTTCAAATTTTTCGACGAAACTCATTCTGCGGACGGAAGGTGGACTTAGTTCCGGCTGTACCGACATAGGTTGTCCGCAGATTCCCTTTGCCCGTGCCAGAAATAGCACGGTGAATACGGTACACAGGGGGAAAGTCAGCTGCGGCTGCAAGACGGGGGAAAACAACCGGAAAGAGGAGGAAAAGGGATTAGAGGAAACCGGAGGAAACATAGTGAATGAAAGAAAAAGAGGAAAAAACAGAAGAAACAGAAGATAAGACCCAGTTGTTGTTGGTGAATCAGGATTTTTGAAATATATGCAAAATTCAGGAAACGGCAGTTAATAAAGTCAATTTTGTGATTGTTCACACATTCTCCTTCTCAGCTCATCCATACGTTTGGCTTCACCTTGCAACCACCAGTATCGACTTCAAAGTCTGATGAAGCTTTCACGATCTCATGTAGTTAGAGCGGTAGAATATACCCAGTTCTGCCTCGGGATGTTGTCCCGGTTGATGAATATTGCTTTTTTCACGCAATGTCTTGGGATGTGATAGATGATTGGAATGTTATCCTCATTTTGTTTGGTTTATTTCCTAACCCTCATCCGTCTAAGTTTGTGAGCATCCATACATCCTAATCTGTCTAAGCTTGTGAGCATCCATACATACTAATCTGTCTGAGTTTGTGAGACACTTAGGAGGGGCGTAATTGGTGTTTGCCATCGAAAGTGTAAAAAATTATTAAAAAGTATAAAATTGGAAATTATGCAGGCTTCGCAACTTAAAATTCAAATTCTCGACCATTTTTGCGACAGTTTTTACCCCAAAAAAATCATTTATCTCCACGATGTCTTTTAAACTTGAGGTTTATCCTATTGGTAATATCATAGACAAAAACTTCTCAAAATTTTATTGAAATCGATCGATAACTTTTTGAGCTACAGTGTGAGCAGTTTTTCAAAATGTAGTTTCGAGTTAATCGCGTTTAAAGTTTCAATACGTACCTGGGTTTACTACAACTTCGTGAATATTTAATATTTAGATTTCTCCTTTTAATAGTATCTTCTTCATATACTGTAGTATCGAAATATGTAAAAAGAAAATCGATTTTTTGAAAATTCTAAAGGGTTTACACCCCTTATACCTCCGTATTCTTTATTTTGGAGATATATTTTTTAGAACCTTAGAGATAGCTAGTTAAAAATACTTTTTGAACCGCTATCTCTAAGATTTCTATTTTTTCCATTGCTCTCTATTTTTTTTCATCACAGAAAACCGTAACGAGGACATCTCGCTAATTTGTTGAGTCTTAATTCAGACAAGCTAGAATAAAAATCTACCGATTGTAGAAATTTTAAATTATACGTCTTGCTATGCAGTTATTCACGATAACATTTTTTTCGAATTGTTGATATTTAGAGGACCATAAAACTTAATGATATTAACATCAGCATTGTATTAGAAATATAAAAAATTACGATGCTCGTGGTATCGGATCTGGAGAACGCTGGCGAACTCGCAGTACTGCTGAAGCCGATAAAGTATTTTTTGCCGATATACTGATAGATGCGTACTCGGCAGTTAATGTAGAGCTTAAGAGTTTTTTGAGATTGTGTTTTGGCTTCAAAGGGCAAGTTGGTCTTTGAAACCATTGTTACAAAAATATAGTTTACGTTTATCTGATGTGATTTTGAAAATAGCATCGCATTCGTAATGTTGGATATGGGTATAATAGGTGGCGAAGCGGATTTTCGAAATGGAACGGCTGCGGTATTTTCTCCATATATCTATAATAGAAGTTAATATAGGTGTGTATCTGCCCGAGTGTATGTAGTTTGTGTATGATCTGTATGGTTACTCAACCAATTCTGAGGCGAAATCAAAGTTGCGCAGTATCTGAAAACTACCAGGTCAACATGGCACGGAGTGACGACTATCGAGCCGCAGACTTTAGCGGAAAACATGCGGAGCTCGTAGGCCCAAATGGTGCTACTATGTATAAATCGGTTGTACGTACATGTCTATCCCTTTGTAGACATACGCATCTATTGATATATAAATTTCGACATACGAGTAGCTTCGAATTAATACGAGGTTAAATGGAATTAACAAACAGACAGACGTCCGTTGCGATATCGCGTCGATATTCCGTCACCTCCTCTCTATTACGGCATCTCAATGAGTCTCGAGGCTACCAGGATTGTATCACGCTAAGAGCCATCCATTTCCTTTATTTTTGATAGACCAAGCGATAATCGGTGAACTACCAAATCAGAAAGGGAACTCAGTGACTCGTAACAAAAAACGAAAAAGGCTTTCGAGGGTAGAATATTCGTCATAAGCGGAAACATCATAGCATGCATAGTTTTCATGTCTAAGTAACCCTTTGCGATCGACAGATTTCGCTTTTGGGAGTACCAGCAGGTCTGAGCAAATCTATCGTTTCCCAATTTTTTTTCCGTACAGGATTTAAAGTCAATATATGGATATTAAAACACGAAGAATTCGTTGAAACTGATTTGTTGTATTTAATATTTCTTATAATACGTAAGAATCTGAAATTTGTAATCTCTGTAATGTTCTAAAGAATGGTAGTTTGCGAAACAATCACTGATAGGAAGAGCTGGCATTCGCGTACAAGTATCACAGTACGTGTGAGTTTTCGGTTTTATTCTTAGAGCTTTCTTGTCGGAATATACGGCACAGTTTCTCTTGCCTCCTGAACGAATTATATGTAACTGATTATTTAATCGACTGTCTACGAATAACGTTAAGAGGGGGCGATACCCGCGGTGAATCTTCGACGCAGCTTTTGCTCGCATCGGTTAAACAAAAAAGTGCGAACTACAACTATCTACCGCGAGGCAACATTGTCGCTAGCGTCCGGCAATCCTCGACGGGCTTCGTGTGTGCCTATGTATACGTACACACGGAATATTTTGGGATGTGCGCCGCTCCTGACAATTCCTAGAACTAAATGTCACAAATGTCGGACGATATTTTCTCGAAATCGTAAACAATTACGTACAAATTGTAGATTCTCACGGATTTCCTGAAATATGCAATGGAATCAAGTGATTGAGCTCTCAAAATGTATGTTTTGAATGTAGCTACGCGGCTCTGTTCCTCTCCAAGTCACGATATTAGTCAGACTTTGTATTTTACAGCATTTCCATCACGACGCCCGCGTAGTAATACAGTCTACATTTTTTTTCGATTCGCGGAATTACGTGGCAGACAGCCGTTCGTCTATTAATTTGAGATTGTCTGGTAAAATTTCGATCAATTCTAAAGAGCCGTTTAGGAAATATGTGGGTATTTATGATCTCAATCGGCCATACTGACCGAGCTGGGGTACCGCCCTCTCTTAAAGGTGGAGATATCGATGGTGTTTGGCGCTGGAAGTGTCCTACTATTTGATCGACTGAATATTCAACAAAATGTAAGTGTGTTAGTGGCTTTTCATTGTTTCGTTGTTTTGTTATTTTATACATTATGTATGAGTTGATGACACACATCTCTATACTCCAAAAAAATAATTTTCTCCACCATTTGAGAGATTCGCAAAGGAAACAATACGTCGCCGCATGTTGGTCCGTGCGATCAACTGCTATCATTTTTTTGGTATAATTTATAACCACGATTGGTTTTAATACATTTATTATGCCATTCCAACCGCGTGTTCTCGCTATAACCGGTTGGAAGGATGATGTATCGCTGGTATTATCCTTCTTATAAGCGACAGTCGATTTTGATGAAAATATTGGTTTTTTTATTGCAGCTGGCAAGTATTTTCGTGTTGGCATTACAGTACCCTTTAAATGGACCTTTACTTTGAGGAGTTCATTAGCGAGTGGGATACTTGTAGAGTATCAATTAGTATACAAGTGCCCTCAGCACTTGGAATGCTGTTCAAATGTTTTTTTAAACTAATGTAAATGGAATTTGAGAGCTAACCGGATGTTCTGATTTCTCCAAATTTGCCGTTGTCAAGCTTCAATAATAGGGAAAAATTGAGTATACATAGCCGGCTTCTCCATCTGCTAATACGTAAATTCTTATGCCCCATTTGGTCGGTTTCTTAGGGTTATATGTTATGATTGAAATATTTTGCTTAAACTTGACAGCTGATTCGTCGACACAAATATCCTTACTACGTATAAAATGTTCTGCAAACTTCGTGTCGATATACTGCTAAAAGTTGTTTGCCTTTCCAAACCGGGTTCATAAAAATTTATTGGAAGATGCATTGCTTTGTAGATGTAATATCCAGAAAATGTGATTATTAATTTGTTAATAAATTACAGCATTGACTGTAAAAAAAATTATCTCACTTGTCATCAAAAAATGAATGAACATATCCAATAACCATTTGGTCATAGGAAGGAAAACGTTGTAAATTATATTCTGTCTAAATCAGAATTGTATCGAATGAACAGCTTCTGGAATATGATTTAAATCGAAACATACTTTCGACAAACAACTAAAAGTCGATTAGAGTCGTTTTTGTGCGTTTCAGAATCACCTTGGTAGATTTTTAAACATTTCTTAAAAAGCTATTCTCCCGATCAGATCCTCAACGACCGCGGCAAAAATATGTACGATGAAAAGGATATATAGTTTCGCGCGTAGTATATGCGCCTGGTACTGAGACCAGACACCGGGCCAGATCGAAACACGTGCGCGCGGCTCTCCCGGTGTTCGGGACCCCTCGAATGGTACTCATCTTCGTCGATTCATAGGTTCCCGTTATATGGGGCGACTGGGGGAGTCCCCAGGGATAAAACCGTACGTCCCTACAAGAAACAAATTTTCGTCAACACACGTAACTATGTGCATACAACTATATATAATATATATATACGAGATAAATTGAGAGTAAGTATTAACGGTACATTCGTTCACAAAGCTTACTAGCAAAGAATATATTCCTGATACGAGGCCGTTACAAAACCGGAAATCGATGTTCTAAACGATAATGCACTCCTGATATTAGCCCAGGTGCGGTTTGTTGGTATCCGGCCAATTTGTCTTGCTTTATACCACCCCTTCGTTTTGTCGCTTTTTCCTCACTGCATTTATCTGTCTCTCTTCCTATCTCATGCCTTCTCTCTCTTTCTCTCTTTTTCGCGCCGACGGGAATAATATCACGGTAAAAATGAATACATTGAATTTCATTGTATTTTCCGGCAAGGTCGATAAGGAATGTGACGTAAGATGAAGAAACAACATAATGAGGAAAATAGGTCGCCGGAGAATAAAGGGAGATTCGAAGATGAAGGTAAGAATAGAATGAAGAAGCGAAACATGAAGGCGCTATGTGTACTAGTATCGGGCTATCGACTGTCGATGGCTCGTCAATCGAGAATGCCGAAGGTCGACCAGTTTTGTATTAGGCGAACAGATTCGGACGTAGGTTGTGTGTTCTACGGCCATACAGAGAGACCGTGAAACGCTCGTCGTGGGCCAACAGAGCAAATGCACTATTCGATTTGAGGGAAAAAACCGCGCACACGCGCGTTGTTCATGCACGATCTATCACCGTTCCACGTGACGAAACGTCCTTCCAGGATCAGGCAAACAGTGCCTTATGAAGCTTGAAAATGTTTTCCGCTGCCAAAATTTGAGAGAATCGGGTTGTTCTATTTCATTCGAATTTCGAGCTACTGCCCGTGTAGAAATTCAAGTTGGGAAAAGATACTGAATACGATCTGTTTTCCCTAGATAATGCCGGGCTCTGGTCAGGACGTTTATTCTGGTATAGGTTCGAGATGTAACGGGTTTAATGATATGTCTAAGGTTAAGGTATCCTTTCTAGGGAACTAGCCTGGATCGGGCTAGTTCCCTAGGTGGAAGTGACCGGAAGTGCTCGGATTTGAAAATGGGTGAATTTTCGCGTCGCCAAATTGTCCGTCTAATAGATCCGTCTGGTTGCGTGAAATAAATAATAAAATCACCTGCGTCGTGGCACCTCAGTATTCTTTATTTAGGAGATATATTTTTAAAACATCTTAGAACGAGCTGTTTAAAAACACTTTTTGAACCGCTCGCTTGAGGATTTCTATTTTTTCTCTGCTCTCTATTTTTTTTATCGCAGAAATCGTGACGAGAATGTCTTGCTAATTAGGTGAGTCTTTATTCAGACAATCTATAATTCAAATCTACTGCTTATAGAAAGTTAAAGTTACACGTCTTGCTATACTGTTATTTACGATAACATTTTTATTCGAATTGTTGATATTAATTGGGCCATAAAAATGAATGAAATGAATATCAGCGTTGTTTTAGAAACATAAATAAGTCACCCTGGTAATATTATGAATGCACTTGTTATTTTCTCCTCTATCATGTGCATATATCTGTTTCGCCACTGTCATAATTCATTCTTTATGATGGCATTATCCCGCGTCGACTATTGTTTACGAAAACAATATGGCAATAAAATAAAGCATACAATAACAATAAATGTACCCATACTATGAAATTGAAGTATTAACACCCTTGGTAATGTTAATCGCATTCTTTAATAATAGATGGAGATGCAATATTTAGGAAGTGCCAATGTTTTGCCCAAGGCAAGATATTGTGGTATTACTGGTCTGTTCCATAAAAGATTCTGGTTAGGTGAATCACAGCAGGTAAGCCTGGCCTGGGTCATACATCGTAAATCGGGAATACCCAGTCACATTTCTGTACGGGATGGGGAACCGTCGCCCCTTTACTAATTGTGGGATATCCCGAAAACTATTCATCGGATGAACTTTAAATTTTCAGGGAATATTTTCGAAACATACTCTGACAAAATATCTAAAAATCGATTTTTTGAACATTCCGACTACATCTCACTCCTTAAGAGTGAGAACTTTTACGAGATTTAAAAAAAATGAATCCTGGGAAAACGGCTTCTCTGGAATAACGAAGTTGGCGGAAGTGCGCGATTTACAGTATGTACTTTTTACGCTTTAAAGGTTCCAACTTTAACAATTTTTGGGATTTTTCAATTCTGTAAAGCGTAAAATATTCCTACCGTTCAGGCTAATTGAATAAAAAGATTCTTAAAATTAAACATTTTGAATTTTTTCGCGTATTTAAGGCCTAGAAGTGATATTTTTCGGCTCGTTTGCGTTATGTGGTTTAATAATTCTAGCGTCCCTATCACGGTCTTGCAATTGTACTTTCATACGTACCAAGAAGGTTCACTGAGAAAAATAAAACTTTTTTTCCATCAACCCCTACAGGGATTGGATAAACCGCAACGTAGCTGTTTCAATAATGATAGCGAAAAAAATTTCGAAAATGGATGTTCAGCCTGGATCGTTACTCTTTCATCCTGGTCGAAAATTCGGAAAATTTGTTCGTACTTTTCACGCAGTGATATATATTTATGCGTTGCCTTTACGATTACGATACAGTAAGCACAGCTTTTGATTCACTTGTCCTGAGTATGCGCCCCTGTTATCGGCGAAACTTACACATTCATAGACGCTGCATATATTTTGGTCCCTATTATTATAATATACAGTGACGTCAGGAATCGTTTGAGCCGTTAGGAGGCAATCGTACATTCGTTGCACCCGGTTTCTATTTCCTATGTGTGCGCCGCACCTCCTCTCTACCGACTGCAAACCTGATACCACGAGTGCACAAGTAGCTACCCGTTGTCCAAGCCTGCCAGAGCGATTCGTCACGTATGATGGCCTGGTTGCTCCGAATCATGTATCCATTGGCCATCCTTTGGGAAACCTTCTGAGACACACTTTAAGAGAGGGCGATACCCCAGCTCGGTCGGTATGGTCGATTGAGATAGTAGATACGGGGTTGGGTAGGAAACACGAACTTCGATTGACCAGAAGGCTCAAAATTCCGAAACTACAAATTTCTCAAAGGTAATGCCAGCAAAAGCACGAAATTTGTTTGGGTTCGTGAGTTTGATTAAAAATCCTTGATTTTAAACAAACCCAACCAAATCCAAACATTTACAAGATTTGTAGTTTCGGAATATTCAAATTCTGGATTTTGAGCCTTCTGGTCATTCGAAGTTCGGGTTTCCTACCCCTCCCCTTAGATACTCACGGCTTTCCTAAACGGCTTTTCAGAATTGAGCGAAATTTGACCAGACAATGTCAAATTGATAGACGAACTGCTGTCTGCCCGTAAAATTCCGTGAATCGAATTTCAAAAAAGTAGATTGCATTACCACTCGAGCGTCGTGATGAAAGTGCTGTAAAATAGAAAGTTTGGCTGATATCGTCACTTAGAGAGGAGCAGAGCCGCGTAGCCACATTCAAAACATACATTTCGAGACCTCGATCACTTGATTCCATTGCATATTTCAGGAAATCCGTGGGAATCTACAATTTGTAGGTATTTGTTCACGATTTCGAGAAAATATCGTCCGACATTTGTGACATTTAGCTCCGGGGAACGTCGGGAGCGGCACACATCCCGAAATTTTCGGTGTGCACATATATACGTATACATACGCACACACAAAGCCCGTCGAGCCCTTAAGCCCTTATTGAAAACAAGGCCTCGTTATAGAAAAGCTGTGCAACCCCCATTTTGTTCTATATTATTTTGAAAACAATAGTTAGGGGAAGGTGAGGTAATACGATCCCTGGAGGTCAAATGATCTCCCGCCGTAAATCATAGACAACTAATGTCATCTATCCAAATTCGCATGAAACATATTTTCCGCACCCCTGCCAGTTGCCTCTCCAAGTGTCATGACGGTGTGAGCGCTTGGCGTGATTTTATTAAAAAATAATCAAAAAGTGTGGCTCTGATCTAAGGTAAGCCTGTTTTTGGACTTTCATTACTTTTTACATGTTTGGTCATACATGACCGGCCGGGATTTTTCCTGTGACGCCACGGTGGTCATTGGTGACCGAAGCGCGTCAGCTATTTACAATTGTAAAAAATGAATGAAAGTTGACAGTGCATTCTGAGTATGGCCGATATATAGAAAATGCTTTGAAATAAAAAGTACCTCATTGAACAATTAACAATTTTTATTAGAACATTAGTAAAAGAAAATATAAGAACAAGTCTAACATCTAACGATGCACTTTGTTAAAACACTTTAAAGACAAATATGGCGTATCAACGCAATCTGAACAGTAGGTGGTAACCTTTCTGGTCCTATTTTTAGTACTTTTTGATCCTAACAGTTTGACATTTTTTTTATAACACTCTCTGCAAAATTTTCGTATCAGGTACGCTTGCCCTTCTTTCTTCTGCATTTCGTGCCGCAATCTTCGTCGAGTAGGTGTATTTGATAGTGCCGGTGAATGGCATTGTGTAAGGTGCATTGCGAGTGCCATTCTAAATTCTGGTACGTTGATTTTTGTTTTTGTTGCGAGTTTATAGAGTATCAGCGCGTTTGAGACTGATGTATTCAATAATAACTCTAAAGCTCATTTAATGTACCACTTGAGGGTTTTTCTATGTGGTGTAAAATACGCTATCATTTGATCTGATAAATCAACAGCACATTTTCCTTTGTGTACGCTACAACTACTACTGGTTTATCACGAACATAGTTCTTTTTGCGGACCTCTACTATTTCGGCCGAATGTCTCGTCGAGAGCATACAAATGTCACGCTTGTCCTTCCACCTGAGGACCATAATTCCCTTCTTATTTTGCATAGCGATTAGTTCACCTCGTTTCAATTTTTTTTAATTTGACGTCGACAGGTATTCCCTTTCT
>JAPYZJ010000237.1:0-65109 GCA_030522765.1 Ophioninae sp. B BG-2022a
TCTTTAAATAAAAGTTCCCACTGTGTGCAATAAAAAACAGGGGGTTTTATTTATGAAATACCTTAGGGTCCCCGTCTTACCCCACCTTCCCCTATATTTTTATTTTATATAATTTTATTTTTTTCTGTTTACTTCAATTATTATTAATTTTTATTACTTTTATGATTATTATTATTCAAGATTATTTATACAAAAGTAATTATCCTTGTCATTTACATCTTTTATGTTTTCTATTGTTATTTTAATTTTTTTTATTCCATGTATTATTCCTATTATTGCCCGAAAGTGTATCTGGGGCATAATAAATTTATCATTATCATGTCTCTATTTCGCTCTGTCTCTCTATCTCTCTCTCTCTCTCTCTCTCTCTCTCTCGGTTAAAAATCGAGACGTCGCTTGCAGTATTTAAACGCGAAGTGCATGACTATTTAATTGTGAATTATTGGATGCGTAGGATTACTTTATTCCATTGTATTGTTAGTTTTTACTTTATTTTCATCTCATTTTTATTTTTATTTTCCTTTTTTGCTTTCCTTATTATTTTATCAGCATCATTGTTATCATTAAGATTATCTTCGAAGTGTATTGGCATTATTAGTATCAGCTCTATTATCATCATTTTTTCAATTTCATTTTTTCATTTTGTTACCTTCTCAAATCACTACCATTGTATCATTCTTTACTTATCATCATGTTAAGTTAGGTTTAAGTTTTATGTTCAAAATTGTCATGTTTTTTCTTTTGCCCGAAAGTTGCGACTGGGGCATAATAAATCAAATCATCATCATCTCTCTTGCTCCCTCCCTTTTTATATATATTGTTATGTTTTCTCCTGTTTTTTTTTTTGCTTTGCCAAATGTAATCTGGAGCATAATAAATAATAATCAATCAATCAATTTCTCTCTCCCTCTTTCTCTCTCTCTCTCCCTTGCTCTCTTTCTGTCTCTTCCTATACGTCCACGCGCACACACAAACACCCTACTCGTGTTCATACATGTATGTGGAGCTGGGTAGAGGACCGTGGAGTTCGATATGGCGAGCTGGTCGCGGCTTATACCGGCGAGGAGGTAATTGCGTTTATTAAAATGTTACGCGTTCTGATTCTCGTTCCCGGACGATGGATCCGTATAGAGAAAAGCCGTGCACGGTTGGTCTAAGGTTTTTTTTTTTTTTTTTTTTTTTTTTTTTTTTTTTTTTTTTTTTTTTTTTTTTTTTTTTTTTTTTTTTTTTTTTTGTTTTTTTTTTTTTTTTTTTTTTGCGGCGTGCATCGTCGTTCGCTATCCATTTAACCATCTCTCGGTCTCGTATCGTTTTCTCGTTGCTATTCCTCTACCGGCCCGATACCCGCGCGGCCACAAACGATTACGTTGCCCCCTCCCCCAGCGATGCACTTAACGCATCACTAAACGCTCAGTGAAGAAAAAAAAAACAACCTTTCGATGGCTTCGATCGTCCAGTGACACAATTTCGTGGGGTTATATTTTTTTTTTTGCTCGGTAAGGGGAATAGAATGTAATTGGAATGTGACGAGGCGTGGTGTTGATCGTATTTTTTTTTAATTATATTTCCCGTGAATGTAAAAAAAGAAGAAAAAACGTATTCGAAATTTAAAAAAAAACGAAGTTTTTGTAAGACACGTATAAGGAACTCAAATAAACGAAAAAAAAAAAATGAGAATTCGATGTATAAGAAAAAACGAGGCTGAAATTTAATGAAAAAACAAGACACGTTCTGTGTAATAATCAATAATTGATAAATGTCGATAATCTACACTCGCGAGTAAAAGTATAGAATCGCTTACTTGGAATTGATACCGCGCAATCTTGAGTACTTAATATCTAGTTAAGAATAATAAAAATGGGAACGTTTGAAAGGTTAAACTGTTAACTTTAAATTGATACCAAATTCATTCAAATCACGCCATTATTTAAGAATTTATCCCGGATTACGTGAAGAAGTAAGGAAAAAGATATGTTTCAATTGGGTCAATGAAGAACCGTCTTCGGGCAGTTATTAGGGCGAGGGGAGGGAACACAATCAAACACATATCGAATCTTAATTTTAAGGCCAAGTAAAATGTTATTCATTAATTTTTGTTGTTCTCTTCATTCATTATTTTTCCATTATCCTTGTTTTCCTGACTCCTTCACACAATCCGTGATAGCTCCTTAAATACTGGAGTGATTTTAATGAATTTGGTACCAATTTAAAGTTAACAGTTTAATCTTCCAAGTGGTACCATTGTTATTATTCTTAACTATTTATTAAGTACTTTTGCTCGCGAATGTATCTTCGATCACTCGTTCACTAATCCTGACCAAAAATTCCATTATACCTCACTCCTCCGAAGCGTTTTTATTAGCTTGAGACTATTTTTTTACTTCCAACTTGTCCTGGCAACGTCAACTTGTAACTACTACCCCTGTTTACTGCTACAATTTACCAAAACCTAATAAATTCAACAAATCTAATTCTTCCTCTCTCTCTCTCTCTCTCCATCCGCACATATGTTGGCCACGATGAGCCTTGGGTACACCTACACGAATGTGCTCGGACGTTAACCCTCACGGGCGCACGCCTCCTCTCCATATTTTCTTTCCCACACGAGCCGCTATCTCCCTCCCCCTCCCCATCCGCGTTTCTCCTCGATAGCATTTGCATCATTCCCTTCCCTCCCCCTCTCCACCCTCTTCCCTCCGTGTCTACGGAGCACGCGTCCCTATGACGGAAGATACATCGTGGAAGGACAATTATCTTTTTTTTTATACAAAAAAATACTCAAATACAAAAAATACAAAAAAATACTCGAATACAAAAAATACAAAAAATATTCAAATACAGAAAATACCAAAAATACTCAAATACAAAAAATACCAAAAATACCTAAATATAAAAAATACCCAAATACAAAAAATATATTTTTTAAAATAAAGTTGGAATAATAGATTTATAAAAAATATAAAAAAAGCGAGAAAAAAATAAAGGGTACGAAAACCGCATTTGCATAGCCGACAAATCGATAATCGTTCGGGACAGTGAATATAAAAAAACGCCACGCGTTCTCGCACGAAACTGAATCTCCCCCCCCCCTTCCCCTGCCCCTGCCCCTATCTGCCGTGGACCCCTTTTTTCTTTCTTTACCTCTTAAATATTTGACTGATCTCAAAGAGAGCAACGGGGCAAAAATCAACGTTCTCTTCGTCGACTTGCTCGAAAGAATTCACTCCCCCTCCCCTGCCCTTCGTTCGCCGTCGTTCCGTTAACTCGCTATTTTTTTTCTTTTTTTTTTTTTTTTTTGTTTATTTCTCTCATTTCCCTTTTTCCCTTTTTTCCCCTCCCTTCTTCTTCCTTCCGCTCGTTTTCGTGCGGCGAATTTGCATAGAATCGTGGTACGCCTCGGAATTATGGCTCTCGATGCTTTTTCAGGCAAGATCTTTCGCGGCCCGCCCCCTCGTGTATACACGCGCGGAGAGAAAGCTCATCGACGTTGAGCTCCTCGCGCGACGTGACGAGAGAGCCAAGACCCTGGAACGCACGAGAGCTACAAATACCTCGTACACCTATATAGAAATGTATACGTGTTTATATAGGCGTGTGCATGGATATGTTTCTTTTTATTTTTTATTTGTTATTTTTTTTTTTCGTTCGATACTCGAAGTCGATACTCGATATTTGCGAGTATCGGCGGATGAGAGATACGAACGTACAGCTGACGCGAGACCAGCGGAAGGAAGTGGCGAGCAACAAAGTCGGAAAAAAAGAAACGGTATAAAATTGAATGCACTTGCAAAACACGGTCGCCAAAGCTTGCGACATGTCACGTGTTTGATGCATTTTTTTTTTCGTTCTTTTTTTTTGACTCGGCTACGGTTTTTTTCGAAACTATGTATTTTCTTTGATGCGCGTAGTGGATATATCATTTTTCCAGATCTTCGGAAATGTTGGTATACGAGCATCGAAAAATATCTTTTTTTTTTTTTTTGGATTTTCAATGTGCATGCTGAAATTGTATCGAAAAGATCACTCGCGTTCGCGCGTTACGCGTTAAAAGACCCGAAATTATTTCGATTTGAATTTTTAACGCGTTTATTGAAATTCCCGATGCGATTTTCCCGGATTTTCAAACAGCTGATCGAAGATCTTGAATATTTTAGACGATTCACTCGAATCTGTCATATACATCATTAAATTCTTGTAGGGTTTCTTGGATTTTAAAATATGCATGTCGAAAATGCACGTATGAATTTTAAACGAACGTGCTTTAAAAAAAAGAAACAAAATTCTTGAAGCGATATTCACGAATTTTCAATGCACGGTGTAAAACATCATTTTCAATCGTCGTTTACATCGATATAAAAGTTCATCTTCAATCGTCGTTTACATCGATGTAAAGCATCATTTTCAATCGTCGTTAACATCGATGTAAAAGATCATTTGTATTCGTCGATAACATCAATGTAAAAAATTATTTTCAATCGTCGTTTACATCGATGTAAAAGCTTATTTTCAATCGTCATTTACATCGATGTAAAAGATGCATTTTCAATCTTCATCAACATCGATGTAAAAGTTCATTCGCAATCATCGATGACATCGATATAAAATATCATTTTCAATCATCGATAACATCGATGTAAAAAATCATTTGTCAATCGAATACGACTTTTTTTTTTATAATTTCAATCAATTACGACTATTCTTATTTTTCTTCTCGGCAATATACATTACCGCGTAAATTCGAAACACGGGAACGTATATATCCGCTCTCATACACATGGAGGGATGAAAAAAAAAGGGTTGAGTTGAACACATCAGGTAGTCGGACAAAAGCTTGGATTGAGGGGTTTCGTACCAACATAGGATTATTCGAAGTGGCTCGTGCGGTATCATTTCTCCGATACTCTTTTCTACCTTTCGCCTTCTGCCCCCCCCCCTCCCCCGCCATCCCCCTCCCATTTTTAAATACGTATATATCACTGCTTCGAAATTGAGCAGTATCGTTCTCGCGGTTCTTTCTTTTTTTCGCCTCGTGTCCTACGATACGATACGCGAGCCCGAGATACGTCCTGATGAGGACAAGGGTGTTGAGAGAGGCGCCAGACAGAGAGAGACAGAGTGAGAATGAGGGTGCGAGCGAGCGAGACGGAGATATAGAGTGGGAGCAACCGTCGAGAAGGGAAGAGCAGCCACGAGATCGAGAAAGAGATAGATAGAGAGGGAGTGAGTGAGAGAGAGGAAGGGAGAGTGAGAGAAGCCCCTGTAGGAGAGAATGCACGTAAGCGTCTCGTCTCTCAGCAGTCTGCTGTTCAGACGACCGACTCGTGTCTGACTCATTGCACGACGACGACACGACTACCGGGACTCTATTCCTGGAGGCTCGCGACTGACGAGACTCTTCTTTACACGTATACTCGTACACGCTCGAGAATACAATAATAATAATATTATTAACAATAATAGTGATAATGTTAATAATGATAATAATAATAGTAAGAACAATTATTATTGTTATTATTGTTATTATTATAATTGTTGTTGTTAGTATTATTATAACTGTCAGTATTTATATCTTTAGTTTTGAGAATAAAGAAAAAGTATTATTTTTCGAACCAATTTTTGATTGATTATGTAAAATTATGTAAAAAATGATTTTCTTTGCTCTCACGGTTCGAATATAATTATCGAGGGTGGCTCAAAGTTTTTTTCCCCGATAGTCGCGTATTTTTCGATCAAACCGCATTTTTCCACGTTCAAGACAAGCGGAACGAAGCGTTCGAAAAAAGTTTGAGTACTACATTTTTCTTGTTTTATTTCATTTTTTGGTTCGATTTATCGATTATTATTTCCAACGTTGGTTTTGTGATTGTTATTACCAGCGAAAAATTTTCGTCAACTTGATATATATTTATTTGTATTCCAAGCGAAAATTTGTTCTCCGAAAGATGCGACAGAGAAAAGATAGAAAAAGAAAAAAGATAGAATAATTTTTTTCATCTTTTCTACTCCGTTTTCCTCAGATTATTGCGCCCGAAATTTACCTGCCGGGCCTCCACCCCGTACTCCGATAATTAGTTATAAATGACGTTTCGAGAGGATCGCGAAAGAGAGAGCAAGAGAGAGAGAGAGGGAGAACAAAAAAAAATTCGTCATTTCTATACGGTTAGGCGCCACGTTGCCCCGTGTCAAAGCAATGATACACACACAGGCACAGACGCACAGAGCGAGACGGAGAGCCAATTTTTACTCCCGCACATTTCCACGGAAGGTACTCTTCCGTAAAGGCATAACGGTGTCCGCATCTTGACCCCGGTCACGCATTAAGAAGGCGTCGTTTCGAGAGATGGAATCTTTCGATGTTTCGTGAGGCGTAAACCAACTCTATTTCTGTTTTCTACACATAGACACAATCACATGTATATACATATACGAACAAACATAAATGTATATATATATCTATATATATATATACATTAGTTGGTTTTGCCATTCTCGTTTGCGCCAAATATCTCTCCAGCAGCTGCCATTTTCGCGAATGAAAAACGATAATAATCCAGTTCGGTTAACATTTGTCTGTCTTACGCCTAGTGAACAAGTGATTTATTAAAAATCATATTTTTCGTATGGTTCTTAAAGTCGTACCGTTGCAGTCATTCCACTTTTAAGAAACCCATCCTCATCTTGTTCAACCTCCCCTAAGCAGCCCCTTTTCCACACCGCCCCCCCTCGAGTTCGTATTCACAATATGGGTATAGGGAAATTGTGGAAATCCTATATCGATATATCTGGTCCTTCGAATTTGCCCCCCTCCCCGCCCCGCCACCGACTGACGAAATAGTCTTATTTCGTCGCGAAACATAAAAAAAAACAAACAAAAAAATGACCTTCAGCCTAACCTTCAAGGTCACATTTGACCAACGAGTGCACGTTCGAACGTAAAATCCTCCGGTCTTTCGATCGCCGATGTAAATACGGAAGTTTACCACTTGAAAAATATAAAGCAAAGGTGAACTCGAAATGACCTTGAAGATAAATTTCAAGGTCAAACCGAAGGTCTTCATAGGGCTCCCAGTTGAAAACTGCGTAATAATCGAGCTCGGATACATTGTTTTTTTGCAACAAAAATTGAGAAGCTTACAAGGGTTTCCATACTTTTTCCCCACCCTGTATATGCGCACACTTGAATCGAAAAGTCCTTACTTAAAAGAAAGGCGTTTAAAATCGTTAAGTAGGATTTTGGAAGAAGGTAGATGTGCCGGTAGCCAACGTTGGCTGGATACGACGGGTTCGAAGTGTCCTAATGGCTGTGACGCGTTTCGCTCTATGGTGAAGAGGAGGGTGGGGGGTTGATGTTGGGCAGAGCGGAACGGCAGCGCTGATCCTAATTACCTCATACTGAAAACCATCACCTCCGAAGAAGACTTCTTTTTCCCGTCCCCTCCATCCGCGTTTTCTATTTTCATTCGTTTTAACGTTCCCTCGAGTTCTTCGTTTCTGGTTAACGTCGTCAAATCCCCGTGCCTCGTGAACTTCCGATGTAAAGAAAAAAAATTTAATATAATTCATCCCATGGGTTTAGGAATCCGTGAGCTAGTAGGAAGCCGGAACCGGAACAGGAACCGGTATATAAAACTGACGTTTTTAAACTAAACTATATCACAATACTTCGACTCGATACACGACGTATTATCTGTCAACGCAAAAATACATAATTAGATAAATATAGATAAATATACACTACGCACATAAATTAAAAGAGCAGAAAAAAATAGTTAATTTTTCGTTGATTTTTGACGGGCTGTATTTCAGTGAAAAATCATCGTACCGGAATAACAAAAAAAGCAGTTTAAAGCTCCAAGATTCTAGTTTTCCGATCTTTTGGAAAATAGGAAAAAAGGAAAGGAAAAAATTTGGAATCATTTTTTCCAAATTCTTAGCCTTTCTTTTCGATACTCCACGGGCTCAGAAAAATGTTTTCGGGTTAAACCATCATATGGATCAGATAGCTTGTTTATTCAGCTTCAATTTCCTTTTTCTTAGATTTTGTCTACAACCATTTTTTGCGGAGATATCCGACATTAAATGATAAATTATCTTTTTCCTGTCGATTTGTTCAACTGTTTTCAAATCGATATTGGGGGTGGGAACGAATTTTTTTCTTAAATGTTTTGATGGGATTTCATAGCACATTTAGTCCCGTTTACGAAACTGCCCTTCCATTTCCTGTACGATCATTGGTTGTTGAGATATTGACGGTTGAAGGAAAAAGATCCTTTTTCATTTAATGTCGGATATCTCGGCAAAAAATGGTCGTAGACAAAATCTAAAAAAAGGAAATTGAAGCTGAATAAACAAGCTGTCCGATTCATATAATGGTTTAACCCGAAAAAAATGTTCCGAGCTCGTGGAGTATCGAAAACAAAGGCTAAAAATTTGGAAACATCTTTTCCGCGCTATTTCTTTGATTGCGTTGAAAACATGGCTCCTAAAAATTGTTGGTCAAAAGATCGGAAAACTAGAATCTTGGAGCTTCAAAATGCTTTTTTTGTCATGCCGGTACGACGTTTTTTCACTGAAATACAGCCCGTCAAAAATCACCGAAAAATCTGCAATTTTTTTCTGCTCCTTTGATTTATGTGCGTGGTGTATAAGTATAAGATAAAATATATATAACGTATATATTTATAATATATAAATATACATACATAAGGATAAAATAATAAAATATAATAATATTGATAAACGACAATCGATTTTTCGGTCACGGATACTTCGACAGTATGAGTTTCACGTTTGTCTTGTTTCTTTCGTATTGCAGATGAGCGGCAAGCGTACGCGCAGCTTCAAGTGCGCGGTCCATCATCGTGATAGGGAGGTTTGCTCCGAAAACGATTTTCACATACTCGTTAATGAGCCACCGTTGTTTCAAAGGTAATTTAAAAATGTTTCAACTCTTTTAATTCATCACTTTCTCAATTTGTAATTAACATTTATAATTATTCCAATCCATAGCAAATAAAAATGTAATTATATCAGCGTTGACGATAACAACAATAATAATAATAAATTTGAATGAATAAAACAGTATATAATAATAACAACTTATTATTATTATTATTATTATTATTATTATTATTATTATTATTATTAATATTAATATTATATACTTAATAATTAATTATTATTATTGGCAGCTAATTAAAGTATTCAGGAATCAATTAATAGTCCATAATTACGACGGATTCCGGTACCTCGCAAAAGGTCACCGCACCGAATATCAGCAATGCCTTTCATTCGCCATGTTTCACCAATCCTATGGTGCCTAACGTATCCCTCACACTCTTTCTCCCCCCCCCCCTCATTTTCATTAATCTGTCAATTTTCTTATACTGTATTTAATTATTTTGTTTATTTATGATTTATATAGTTATCTTTTTTAGGTTTATTGGTATAGGTGTGTTTAATTGTATATATTTATTTACTTATTAATATATAAGGAACCTGACGCAAAAAATGTAATAATTACGTAAAACAATCGGAGACTGAAAATACTGATTTTTATAACAACAAAATGGTCCCATAAATTAAATCACCCAGTCGCAGTCGCGTGAAAAAAAAAACATTATACTCCTACAAAATAAGGAAACATAAGACCAAATAACATAAAAATCCAAAACGCAAACTATGAACTGGAAACTAATAAAAATCTCAAATCTCAACCGTAACGTGAATAAAAGAACAATTTTGATCCAAGATAGATCCTGTAATAAAAAGGTTAGGGAAAATCATAGCAAGTGAATTTGTTGGGTTGAGACAGATCGCGAGAGGGGTTGGCACAGAAAAACAGATCGATTTTACTTGGTTTGACAATGTGTATCAAGCCCCAGTAATCTTTGGGAGTAAAAAGTATATAATACTGGATCAGTAAAGTTAACATCAACCACAAGCACCATGCTGTCACCATACAAAGTACAAACATAAAGAACAAAATAAATATGACGAAAACACTGACAAAAAAATAATCTAAAACCAATAACGAAAATCAATTTAATCAATTTGCAAATCAAGCCAAGAGCGCAATCAATGTGCGCAGAAAACACATACAACACCATCAGCATAAAGGATACAGTAATGACCATGATAAAATGTAGTAAAAAGATAACATAATAATAACAACGTAATAGCGCAAAGTAACAATAATGCCATTGATAACCAAAATGGTAACGTTATATAATAATAATAATAACAATAATAATATCCAAATAATATCGACAGTGATAGGTGCAAAGCAAAAATGAAATAAAAATAAAGAGTAAGATGGATCGAGAGAGGCAGAGGGGGGGAGAAAAAGAGAGAGAGAGAGAGAGTTGCCGGCTGCGAGCAGTAGCGACGGCGACGGCGGCTCGGCTGGGCAAAACTTTCAGTCAGTCCGTCAGGTTGAGCAGAGCGGTTTTCAGTACGGCTCGTGGCGCCCTACCGTAAGGGACACGACCGGCTACGTCCCGAGTTGCTGCGTGTCGTTCAATTTTTCTCCTGCCACGCGCCCCGTGTCATTCGTGTGTGCATGTGTTTTTGTGTTTGTGTGTATGCGTACGTGCGCGTGTGTGTCTATTTTTCTATTATTTCGAATCGTCGAGACCGATTTTGCTCTCTCATCGGTCAAAAAAACTAATCGCGTGTAAATTAATTGAAAATTGAAAGAAAAAAGAACAAAATCCAAACAATGAGATCGCCAGGATCTACCGGGAACGAGAAATCGAAGAACGCGCGCTGGCAACGAAAATTCATAGATACGATTTTCACCGCGTGAGAATTCAACGGAAACGACGTTTTTTTGTTTTCCCCGAGGATTTAAAACGGGGAGAATCGAAGAAACGAAAAAGAACGGGATTGGATAGATTGAAAGATTAGAGAAGAAAAATTGAAATTTGGAAAAATGTGCGTAAACGCGATAAACGTCAGAAACGAGAAAATACGGATGGATAATAACGGCAACGAAGTGACAAGTGCATCGGCCAATCCGGAAACGCTGGTTCCAGCTGTTGCGCCTGACGCGCTCCTCACGATCGATAATAATTCTGCTATTCCCGGCGATTCGTCCAGGCCCCGGCACACCTCGATCATGTAAATATTTCACTCGGAGACCTCGTCATTCTTCTTCCGAAATCTCTCGCCTCGTTACGGACATACCTAAACTCCCTCTGCCCCACCTCCTTTTACACCAAAATCCCGAATAGCTGATTTTTCATGCTACTTTTTTTCCGCCGATTATTCTCGTCCTCGTGACGCAAATATTGTGACGCGCTTTTTGTGGAATCGACAATTGCCATTCTTCGGAACGAAACTTCCTGGATTTGGGAAAAAGTTTTATCTTCGTTGATTTCACGCTAATATATAGACACTTTTGGTCTACCGTGATGACGTTTCGCGAAAATTCGCGGTTTTCTTTCCAAGCCTTCGGAAAATCCAAAAATTAATTTTTCGCTTTTTTAAAAATAGTAAGTTTTTTTTTTATAGGGTTCGTAAAAATAACAAATGAACGAAAAGGATCAAATGGGAATTGTTCCAATTTTTCGGAGAGAGGTGGCAAAGGGGCAAAACAAATCCAGAATTTGACTTTTTTTGTAACCGTATTTCGACGAATGGCAAACTTAAACCTGGATAGAATTGCTTCGATTTTCCTTATAAGGTTGCCAAAAACCCAATCTAGCCCAATCGAAACGCTTTTTTTCGTGTCAATTTTTTTTAACACTTGAAAATAACGTTTTCTTTCTTTCTAAAAAAATTGCTTCTTTTCTCGTAAAGATTGTGAAAACAATCCGACAATGGGAAGTGCCAAAAAAAAATTGTTTTTTCGTCAGCTTTGCCATTTTTGTCGGGCAAAAAGAAAAGCCGTAGTTTCACAAAAGCAGCTGCCTGGCGACGAACCCAAACATTTTTTTCCGCAATTGCGTCAATCCCCGTTCGAACGTTGCGTTTCTCTCATCTGCATACAGTTATTTCGTTAACGATAGAAATAATCAATATTGCATACCACAATGAATTACACCGAGAAATAAAAAAAATCGATACGCCATTCACGCTGAAAAAGAATAGGAAATGACAAATTATTTGTCAACAAATTATCTTGTGGGTGGGTAATCCGGACAAAAAGATATATGGAAAATCGTCCCGATGAAATTATGAAAATCGTTAAATAAGCAATCCGGAAGAACGATGTACAATCGTTGTCCTTGGTAAATACGGAAATCATTGAAAATCGGTTCCGGACGAATAATGCACGGTTATCCATCCGGATAAATTGTAGAACCTTGTAGAAACGAACCCGAACGAATTATATCAATTTATTCATCTGAGTGAACAATTGAATCGTTTTTTCAGTGTATTCACTTTACGAAAACCGTTAAACATTTTTAAGGGGTTTTACGTGTTTTTTTTCCATTGGTGATTCTTATCATGAGAAAATGATTATCAAAGTAAAATTTTCACTATTTGGATCTCATTTATAATTTATATACGATATACAGCTAAATTTCATATTTCGAAAAAAAATCCGTCAAAAACGACTTCAATTAGCGAGGTCCGATTGAAAATAAAAAAGAAACTGTTTGAAGAGGCAATTGGCAACAACAAAAATTCTCGGTGATTAAATTTTCGTAATCGATGTAAGCCCCCTATTAAGATCAGATCTTGACTAATTTTATAAGGATTTTATCACATTATTGAATTGTGAAAAGGAGCGCGTAAAAAAAACGAAAATAATCCTTAAACACGATATTGGTAAGGACGGCATACGTCGATTTCGTAAGTCTCGAGGATACACGCACGATAAGTCATCGTTTCCCGTTTTTATTGCGTGGGAAAAGTCACAGACGATCAAGGATCGGTTATTATCCGTCCGCCGCGTTTTATCCTCGGCGCTTTTTTCTCCCACGGAGAAAGAGACGTCATTTTTTTCCCCTCCTCTTCTCTTTCTTTTTATGAGAAAAAAAATGAAGCATTCGAGAGACGCTTCGAGTAACGAGAAAAAGTGGGAAGTCGTTAATGTTTTCTATGCCTAACGTTGCAACGTAATGACATTGTAAATTATATTGACGGAAGTTGGAAAAATAAAAAATATTTTCTCCAAAGATAAAAAAAAATACATTTTTTATTTCTTATTTTTTTACGTCCTTTCGTTTTTCCGTGAAACGTCTTCGAACATTAACGAAAAAAATTAAAAATACTTTTTTCTTTCGATCGTGTAATAACGTAGGGTACGATCTGGTTTTCGATTTTCCCATTCTTTTTTTTTTCTTTCATTTTTCGTAAATGTTTAGAACTCAAGCGTGGAGAAGGAGGGGGAGAAAAAAATACGTATACAGTAAAGGGAGGGCCGAGGACCGATATAGAAATTGGGCTAACCGAGACTGCAAGGGAAACTCACGAGCGAAGAAAAACCCTCGTCTCTCTTGTGAGTCATTAAAAAGAGACTCGATTTCGTGATATTTTTGAGTATTCTAAAATTGGCGAAACGAAATCATCCAATATCTCTCAAAACACGAGTCCACTCGAGTCGCCCTTCAAGTCCGTTAAAAATTGTATATAACAAAAAGTATTCCATTATTACTATTATCATTAATATTATCACTATATTCCTCTGTTGACACCATTTTGTAATCCAGTTATTAATATCTATATCATGCTAAGAACAACAACAGCAATAATAAATATATTAATAATAAAAATAATAATGAATAAAAAAATGATAATAAGGGGATGATACAAGTGATGGAATATCATCGCTATATTATATACATAAAAATTACTAAAAATAAATATAAAAAATTAATAATATGGATAATAATTATAACAATAAACATTAGTAATGCATAATACGAGTATCGTCATTGCTATGGACATTATAATCGTCATTATTATTATTCCCCCAGTTTAAGTAGTTGTTAACTAAAGTACAAAAAAATTCAAATTTCCGCACATCGAAAATTTCTAAGCAGAGAAAACAAAAAAATGTTAAAATTGAATCTGATCGATATTATATAATAATGATGACAATGACAATGATGACACTAGTATCATTATCATCATTATCATCATCGACATTATTATTATTGATCGAGTGTATTTCCAGTCGTTCTCTCGGAGAGTAAAAAATCTCCGATATTTGTGGAAATCAAAAATTGATGGGCGGCGAGAAGAGAAAAGAAAAAGTAGTGTCGCTGTTAGAGTTGAAAGGTCGAGGGAAATGAGGTCGGAATAAAAATCGTTCCTCTGACTCGCGGAAACGGGAATTCTCTCGTGGGATTAGCCCCACACCCTGTCCCGTGTACTCGAGATACGAATAATTAACGGGCTAGAGAATCGCGATTGTACACGTCGGCGAGGGAAGACCGGGGCCCTGCCTTTTGTATAGAGTGAAAAAGAGTTTTCGTGGGTAGCACGCTCGCGACACACGTTTTAATGTGAGAAAAGTCGGGCGACCTCCGCGCCACAGTTTATTTCAGGATTCTATAAGAGGCGCGTCGTGTCCGCCGCTATGCTCTGTATATATACTCTTTGGGGTTGCCGAGAGCCGTATGCCGCATTTTTTACCGTCGCGAGAACGAAACGTGCATCGATGTGCTCCCGAACAGCCTTCGGGAGCGATCAGCCTCCGGGAGCGATCAGCCTCGAAACAAGAAAAATTGGGTTTAAGGGTGGGTAAAGTGGATAAAATGGAGGGAGAAATCGATTCTGACTGATACGCCAAAAAAAGAAACGACGATATCTCCATCAAGGGCAACTATCTTTGATCCTCGAAAATTTGCACGATCGATTTGAACAAAATCATAGAAAGAATGAAAAACCAATTTTTCGAGTCGTGGGTCTTTCTAATGATAATATATTTTTTAAAACAATTGGAAAATAAGACTTGTGATAAATGTGGCATTTAGGGTGAATATCCTATGGGATAAAAGGATTCTGACTGATAAGCCGAACGATACGTGCGCAACGATTATCTTAGTTCAATCAAATTCAAATAATTCATTTAAAATGACAGGGAAAATGATTATTGATATAAAGAAATAAACTATTAGCATCGTAGGTCTCTAATAAAAATGGAATCAGTGGAAAACCGAACGATGTTTTCTATTTCTTCTTCATATACTTTTTTTTATTACGAGCGAACGTTATTTTTTCTTTTTTTTTAAAGAAATGAATTAAGATTTACCGCTACAATACGGAAATACGCATCGAGATGGAAATTAACTTAATTGTTTTCGTTCTTTTGTCGCAGGATGGTTCGCATGATCGGTGACGAGTTCCTGACGGAGGAACGGGACAGAAAGTTCTACGCGGATCACTACACGTGCTGTCCCCCTCCGCTCTTTATTATTCTCATCACTCTCGTTGAGGTTGGTTGCTGCTCTCTCTCTTTCTTTCTCTTTTTCTCTCACGCCGCGTCTCTCGAAATGAATTTGCTCCGTTCCTTTTTTCCCCGCTCTAATTTGCGTTTAAATTGAATTCTTCAGCGATTTTTCATTCATTTGTTTGGCTAATTAGAGGGGAAAGCAAGTAAAGCCCAGAGAAAAACAACAACAACAGCAAAAAAAAAGGACACTCTATTTTGTTCACAGTTGGCTTTCTTTGCGTATTATACAGTTGCCAAGGGTGAGGTGAATCCATCGGGTCCTGTGCCGACCGACAGCGTATTCATTTATCGCCCGGACAAACGCCTCGAATTGTGGAGATTCGCTTTCTACATGTTCCTTCATGCAGGGTGAGTACGTAGCGACCGGGACGAGCGTTCGTACAAATATATCTCTATTCGTTGTTATCATTATTATTATCGAATTCTATATTATTCATTGATTTTGAAAAAAATATTTATTTAACTGTACAGTCAATCAATATCGTTAAATTTTCATAACTATTCGAAATACTTTATTAAATGTTAATTTTTATAAACGATAAAAAGTTTTTCATTCCCGTAGAAACAGGAGGAGGGAAAAATCATTGAATTCAATAAATTTATTCAACTCGTGGATTCGTTAGTTTATTTAATTAATCGATACATGAGCTTCATCAACCTCGTGAATTAACCCTTCCGAGAATAATTAATCGATTAATCCATTTTGTTGAACGCACTATGCCGTTCATGAATTCAATTCAATTTCAATTTTTTTTAAAGTATCCCCTTCTCGATGGGATTTTAAATTTTGAAGAAAAAAAAAACGGTTGGATATCTACAAACAGGAAATTCAGAAAACATTCCTAAAATCAGAGTTCCGTAAAACGGACATTAATTCGCATTGTTTTTATTTCTTAATTTCAGATGGCTACATCTGCTGTTCAATTTGGGAGTACAACTGGTGGTCGGACTTCCGCTAGAAATGGTACATGGCAGTTTAAGGATAGGCACCGTGTACATGGCCGGAGTTCTCGCCGGTAAGTCGATTCGGTGGTCGTCACGATTACGAATTGTCGACTCGTAGACTCTCCCGTCCCTACCCCCGGTCGTTGGCCCCGCGTCGACGTTTCGCTCCCTTTCCGCAACTTACACACGCCCCCATCCTGGCCGAGAATATTTCTCGCGAGAAATAACAGCCGCGGTGATGACACGAGCATTGTCATCGCGATGAACAACCCGCGAATTTCATTCTCTCCACGCCCCCCTTCCGCCGCCTCTCCACTCCCCCTTCAGCCTTGCAAACGATCGTCATTAACTCGAGCATTATTTTCGTTTCCCGAAGGCTCCCTGGGAACGTCCGTCTTCGACACTGACGTTTATCTCGTCGGGGCGAGCGGTGGTGTCTACGCCCTCCTCGCTGCTCATCTCGCCAACGTACTTCTCAATTACAACAATATGGAATTTGGCATTGTTCGCCTCGTCGGAATCTTCGTAATAGGTGAGCACGTGGGAATTCCCGCTTTTTTTTGTTGTTTTGTTTTTTCTTCTCTCTCGTCGTTTTTCGCTCTTCTTTACAACCGCGAATTCTACGCGAGCGCAAATGCATTTCCGGTGGATTCCGAGAAACGACTCATTCGCGTATTCTAAATTTGTTATTTTGGGAGTTTTACAAATTTTATCTACTGTCTTGAAAGAATTTCTTTTTTATTTATTATCATCGATATAATAGTGAATGCGTTTATTGGCTTCTTCGGTCATTTCCGGTGGTGGCTTTGATCAACACATACGGTATTAAAAAACACATTCATTATTTAAAAACGCTATCGAATTTTCGTTTAATTTGATTCTTTAATTTTTTTAAACGAATTGCAGTTTAAAGGTATTTGAGAAATTAACTTATTATTCGAGACAAAGTCTATACAGGGCGTCCCAGAACTCAACGTCAAGCCGAAACGGGGTGACAGGATTGATTGTAACCATCATGAGAAAAATTAGAAAAAAAATCTATCCCATGCAGTTTGAAAATTATGGGCATTTAAGAAAAACCTAGAAATTTGATCGAACTGTAACCATTTTTCGGTTATTGTGGTTAATTTTGATTATTTTTGTTCATTTAAACTTTGGAACTGTAACCCTAAATAACATTTTTAGAACCACAGTGAAAAATAAATTCATAGTTTAACAAATAGTCTTAACTCTAGAAAACTAGGGGCAATTGTGTCATTATTTTTGACTGTGGTTCCAGAAACGTTATTTAGGGTTACGGTTCTAGAGTTTAAATGAACAAAAATAATACACATTAACCACAATAACCGAAAAATGGTTACAGTTTGACCAAATTTCTAGGTTTTTCTTAAATGCCCATCATTTTCAAACTACATGGGATCGATTTTTTTTCTGATTTTTCTCATGATGGTTACAATCAATCCTGTCACCCCGTTTCGGCTTGACGTTGATTCCTGGGACACCCTGTATATTACCTTTATATAATTCATGACTAATCGAAGAACAAATGAATGATTCGGGGATTTTTGAAAATGATAGCTCCATTCGTATATTTTTATTTAAAAAATACATTGATTCGTAAAGTCATCGTTGAGAAACATCGCAGAAACTTTGCGGAAAAATGAATTAATCGATTTATTAAAATGTTTCTTTGATTGTCTTTACAGCTAGTGCGGACGTCGGATTCGCGATCTACGATAGATACGCGACCGAGCAGATGGGTTCCCCTGTGTCGTACGTGGCCCATTTAACGGGGGCACTCGCCGGTCTAACGATAGGCCTACTCGTCCTCAAGAACTTCGAGCAGCGACTCCACGAGCAATTGCTTTGGTGGGTCGCCCTGGGTGTTTATGCTGCCTGCACCATATTCGCGATAATGTACAACATAATGCATCCGGATTATCTATGACGCGAGATGAGCTTCGCGTATGAGATTTCGCGGAGCACGTAACGCGCGCGTTGCACGAGCGCACGAAGCTGCCCAAATAATCGTCCTCCGCCGTAACCTGAAAGCAGCGGTACGGGGGCGGAAGCAGATAAAAAGAAAGAAGAAGAAAATGATGATGATGACAAGAAGAAGAAGAAGAAGGAGAAGGAGAAGGAGAAGGAGAAGAAGTAGCGCCGAAAACGAGTCAATAAATCCGTACCAAAGAGTAGAAAGAGAGGAAGCGCTCCGGGATTTTGTTTTTCTTTTTTTTTCGAAACATGTCGGGACATCACGAAAGTTTCACGGGCTGCGGGCTAGTCCACGGATCCATGAATTTGCTTCACTCTCCTGCACTTGTTGTTCACTTGTAAACGGCAATTCGCTTTGCTCGCCTTATTTTTCTACGCGTTTTAAGCGCGTCCAAGACTAATTAACGCTAAACGGGAGGTAGTGAGAGAGAGAAGCAAGAAAAAGAGAGATAAAAACAGAGATAAGCCGACGAGCTTCGTCGTTCAAAGACTGATGATACTTGTGTGTACACTTTCCTCCATTCTTTTTTTCTCTGTAAATTTTTACTATTTTTTTTTTATATACGCAAGATACTCTCCGCGTCCAGCACAACGTTTTGATGACAATTATTCGATTCAAAGCAAATGGCCTTTTCTATGAAAACGGACGGACGGAAAGAGGGAGGGGGAGAGTAAAAGAGTCCAAGAGCGATACACGATATACTCGCATTTGTTGCAATTACAACACACTTAATTGTTGTAATAGGAATATGTTGGTCCTATCCGGGTTGGCGATTCGCAAATGTTGCATAGATCGTATATTTTGTGACCGCGGAGAAGATGCTTTGTGAGTGCGTGCGAGAGTGAGAGTAAAAGAGTGTATGAGTGAGAGAGAGTCAGAGGACGAGTAAATGAGAGTGATGAACGATGCTAGTCAATTAGCAGCCACGGAGTAGTTTTGCACTACCCGCTATAAAACATCGCGTATCGTGATGTAAAATTACCCATATAATCGCGCTGTACACGTGTGTTTCAGGGGGATCTCCCCGTGAAAACTCACGCCTTGATAACTTTTGACATTTGTACGAAAGACAAGTTATCCGCCTCGTTTCTAACGGGAGACCCTGTAAGGACACACACGATGTTCACAGAGAGATCGATCGCGTCGACACACCGACCGCGAACGACGCGTACAGTACAATTAGACGATAATAAATCGCGAAAAACGGAGTTAAATTACAAAGAGAAACGGAGAGATAAATATGTCCAGAAGGAATTAATAAGCGTCCGCACCTTGTGCCTGGGTAGGAAAAAAAACAACGTTTATATTCGTAGACGAAACTAATTTTGCGATCCTCGCGCAACGTTGTTACGCCCCCATCTGGAGCCCCGCTAAATTTCAGAAGAAACGACTAACAATACGTTTTTTTGGGCACTTTTCAAGTGCGTAAAAAAAGGGGGAGAAATAGCAAGATGTTTGTATGTAATTGATAGGTAATTTTGAATCGTACGATTGTTTATTTATTCCTTTTTGTATCTTGCGCGAATCCTCGGTTTTTTGTATGCTGCGTGTAGTACCGAGTGGAAGAATGTATATATATGCACAGATTTATACACAAGTATATCAATAATTTATGTCACACGCAAAAAGAACACGATACACGCAGAGACATACACACACATGGTAAGTCAAATATCCACAAGCCAAAGAAGTGGAGCTAGTAATGCTAAATAAATATTAACAAATCTTTTTTTTCACTGACTTGTTTTTTTTTACTTCCTGACCTAATGTTCTTTTTTCGCGGAGTAGACGATTGATGGGAGGATTTGAGACGTCGTACGCTCAAAGTGTGGATAGCCGATTTAAACAAAGTTAAGTATACTTTTCAACAAATATTTTGTGAATATTGCGAAAGTCAGCGCGGCGTAACGATTTCGATGAGGCCTGGAATGAAATCATGAGAGTTGTTTTTGTTGTTAAAACAAAGAATATTTTTTAATGTATTTCGTATTTTTGTAACTTTCAAGATTTAAAGAATTATCGGGCCGTTCAAAAGTTTGATTATTGCTATATAAATCCATTTTTCACTTTTCTGATTTACTATGCAGGTAACTACGGAAATTTATGAATATTCATTAAACAGGAAAAAACTTAACTTTTTATACTTAGCCCCGTTGTCTCGAAACTCTAAAAATCAGAAAAGTAAATTGCGATTCGACCTGTTATTTTCTTTTTAAGTTCGTGCAGTCAGGTTTCTTTTCATTATCTCTTTCATATATTAGATAGTGAATAACTAAAGCTCCTGTAGTCACGCGCATGTGCCTTTAACCGCATACGACGCGCCTCGTTGCGGCAGACACCTGAATCGCGCTTAGCAGACGATATACTTTTGTGCCTCCCGGCACAAACTCGTCTAACCTAAAACGTTAAGAATTTGTTGGCGGTCCTTTCATATGCGAGAGTTACAATTCAAGATCGAAAATGAGACCGAATCTTTTTCCAATTAGACGCGGCAGACAACCTCAAAATGAAAACGCAGTGCCGTTCAAAGTGCAGATGCCGTTGGCATTGCGGAACAGTGTCACCGGGAAAGGCACCAAGGGTTCAGGTGATTACAATATTTCCTCGATCTCTTTTAACTTGCAGAGATTATTTTGTGTCATTATTAGTTCTATTATTGGTTTTATCGATCACGTGTTCGCGTTGTGAATGTAAGGACTTCGCGATCGAAAAGTTTCCTGGCTCGAAAATAACCTCAAAAACCATGTCGCACGATCTATTCTCATATGCATCTGCCTCATCTTCAAATGTTTTTACTATGCTCCACTTCTGGTGCATTCTCATTACGAATTAACCGAAACATTAAAAAACTTGTAGTTTCAAGCATAACCTCAAAAAGAATATCTTTCGTGTATCTTTCATCATAAGAAAGCACTATCGGCAAAAATGATGTGTGCTTAAAGCACAAATGGAATCATTTCACACAGGTGACAAAATTGCATGTGGAAATTGTCTTACGTTTCTCATTGCATGTTAGATCCACAAAAACATTGTTGAAGGCTTTGTCCTATGTGCAGATGCTATAAAAAAGTTCATTGAAAAATTGACCTATGAATTACAGACAAAGGCTGTTTGTACGAGATATCCTTAGTCATGTCATGTCTACAACAGAACAATTTTGAAAACAAGTTCTGTACCAAGGAGGTAACAGCGTTTCAAAACTGTTACCGAAAGTATGAGGCAAGCAGGGCCAATATGATGGAGCAAACACGCAAAGGTATTCTCACTCCGTACAGCAAGGACCTCAAGCACAACCAGGTGAACATTCTGTTGAAGAAATATCCCCAAAGTTGAATACATTTGAAACAATTGAATGGTTTGTCTTTTGATTTATTGTTACCAGCTATGTACAAAGTGTGTGAAGAATCATAATTGTTCAATAAAGTCAACAGCTTGGATTCTCCGTGTCCTTAAACCTTTTAAGTGCCAATCTCTTGGAATATCCTGCAACAAGTAGAACGTTCAATGAGTACACAGTTGATAGTCATTTGATGGATGAGTGTGAGACGCTTACTCAAAGGTTGATTGGACTCTGTCTGAAGGTCATCTAAACGGTCGTTGATCTTCCTCAGGATTTTGAAGGTTGCCAGGCTCTCATCCCGATGCGAGTAGTAAGTGTAGGCGAGTGTCAGAACACAAAGGCACAAAGCAATTTTTCGAAAATACCAGCTAAGATCGACCAGCCTGACCTTCTCTTCTGGCAATGAATTCACGACGAGACGAACTAACATTCTCTCCGCGACTATGTTCATGCTCAAAATCGTGAACAACGTTATTCTGGCCTCAGAGGTGCGCTTGGTCGAACTAAACAGGGCGCATATGATACACGCAACTGTGTAATATGCGACTGATTGAAACCACGATACCTCCGAAAGTATCCAATTCTGGAAAGTCCTTAGGTAAGAGAAGATCTCGTACAAGAGCTCCCGTTGGTCCCTGGAGGATTCCCTGATCGATGCAAGTTTTACAGTTAAAAAATCGCTTAATTAAGAACAAGGCAAAATTCAATAATAAAAGTACTCGTTTGCAACATACTTAAAGTCCACAATGAAAAAAAAAAACATGGAATGATAAGCTAGGAAATGTCAAGAATGAAAGAGTGGGACTGGTTCGCAACATACTTAAAATCCACAACCATGTCGCTCACTGTTTCCGCTGAAGATTTTATAACGTTGCCTAGATCACGGCCATGTTCAAGAAGTTCATTCTGTATCCTTAATCCTTCTCTTTGACTTTCCAAAACTGCGCCTTGCATCTCCGATGCTTCCAACAGTTGCTCCGTCATTGTCATTGACGCTCTGTACAATCTGGGAAAATTTTATTCTCAATAGGGAAAATTCAGTTGTACGTGACCCAACTGGCAGCTATCATTCCTAAAACTGTAATTGATTTTCGCATAATGAAATTATTAATCGGCTCACCGGTCTATGTTCTTTTCTACCTGGCTCTGCCATGTCTCGTGACTGAGGTAGAAGCATATGTGAGCACAGTGAGTGTAGAATTCGTTGTAAACGCCGAACGCCCGGTCTGTCATAGAGTTTATGCATTCCCTGGGTATAAGTTGCATAAAAATTAAGTACCGTTCCTGGGCAACAAAAATATTTTCTGAATATGGAATCTCAAGAAAAAGTGGCAGACAACCTTCTAGAATCTGCAGTTTGGCTGAGGTGGCAATCATAACTAGAGTGGCCGGAATCCTCCAGAAAGCAATTGGCAAGTCGCAGGGCCAGCAAGGAATGTTGGTGATCGTTGAGTTTGTCACAACTTGCTTCCAGAGACTCGATTGCACGGTGCCAGCAAGCTCCGTGTACAGGGAAGTTACATTTTTCTGTTGATTGTTATTATTCAGTAAAGTGAGTCAAATTTCGTTGCATAACAGAGGCAACATTACTTTTAGTTAAGCAACATTCCTTTTCACGCTGTACTAACGTCATTCTTTTAAAATGATCATCGTCGAACATCATTTTCGAACGTAAAAATTGTAAACTTAAATTTGGAAATGGCAAAAGGAAAAAACATCGTAAGTTGGAATATTTTTTTTTTGTGTTCAAAATCGGAACGTAATTTTGTAATAATTACCGGGAAATATGACAAAAAGGTCAGCATAAAATCCATCGCAAATAATATAGTTTGACGTAATTGACATAACCAAACCCAAGTGCCGAAACTTTCAAACATAAACGTGTAAGGAAACAATTACAAAATTCGTTCATTCCATGCGTGAGGTTTGGCTATTTTTTTATTTACTTATTTTTATATGAAAAAGAGCTGATTACCTTTAATCGCGCGATACGCCTTTTCCCCCAATTGCTTCAGCGCAACGTTACCATTGGGCAGGAAAGAGTCCCCGACGCTTGCAGCAGCCAATAGGTGAGCGAACAACACGATAACCCGCATGTTGAATCTCGTTTTTCGAAATGTTGAGAAAAAAAGAAATTGGAGCAAAAACTAGTCCGAACGCGCACAAGTTCCACGCGCCTCGCGACGCGGCGCATGCACGAACGCGTCCGAAACGCTTTCACGTTCAGTTCCTCACAGCAGCTGCGACGTGCCCCTTCTTTCCCCATAGCTCCGTTTCCCCGTTTCGTCCCTCTCGCGCTCTCTCTCACTATTCTTTCTCCGAGTGACATTCGTCTTGTTTCGGTTTTCAGTGTAGCAGCTTGCACATCTATTCCACCCGGTGCAACGAGAAAAACGTACGCAATTTCGTTTTCTTCTCATGTCGCAAACGAACGCGTATATTCGTACCTGTTGAGTTCGGCGACGAGTTCACCCGTACGGAGTTTCGTTCGCGATCGTGCGGCGCAGTATTCGAGGCTAGTTACATACAGCGCGAAGAGAGCAAGGCACGCGGACGAATCGCAGTGGCGCGGAACCGGGAGTACGGTGCCCCGATTGGCCACGGTGCAACACCTCCCACTTCGCATCTTCGCGGTGTCTACGAGCCGTCGGCGACACGCGGTGGGGGGCCTCGCGCAGTGAGGGTGGGGACAGTGTTTTTTAGAGCACGCACGTTCCGACGAGAGTATACGAGCTTACAAGACGGGTCCGAGGAATAATGAGCTGGCAGAAAAAAATAACACAGTCGCAATATTGTTAGTCGCGCATTACAAAACGCTCGTATAGTCCGCTCGATCGATTCTTTTGATGCGGAACGAGTGTAATTCGAACTAGGGGTGTGTACGGGGAATAGTCGTATCTTTTTCTCGCTGTTTTTACTTCTCCCTTCGTTGTGTGTTACGGATTTCATAACCTGCCTCGGCGCTACCCGTGCGGATGCAGAGGTTGAACATATTGCTCGCTCATCACCGATCACCCACTGTACCCTCTTCTTTTTATTCCAGATTTCCGGGCTTGCCAGAGCGTTGCAATACGGTCCGTTGAAGAGTTTTTCGCACCGTTGACACACGCGATAGCGCGACACGCGGGCAACGGCACCATCGGATCTAGCTCTATGTCAGCCACTGCTCGACTCGACCGACACTCGAATTCTCACCAAAAATATTGCCCCAAGCCCTGCCGCTCAACGTGTTCTACCAGCCTTGCTACGCGCGACAAACCCAGCCAGATACGCGACGAAAATGCTCAACGAAATAACAGCCGCTGCGCTGTTCTTAGTACAGCTGATAGAAAAAAACGAAAAATTTAGTCAAGATCAGGTCGAATGCTTCGGACGTAGGTTGGTGGAATTGTTGACCGAACGCTTTGAGAATCATTGGTTCCCCGATAAGCCCTTTAAGGGACAAGGATACAGGTGCATTAGGGTTAACGGCCATAGCAGACGTGACTCTACTCTTGAAAGCGCTGCATATGCTGCTGGCGTCAAGTACGAGGATCTCTCACTACCTGTTGAACTCACGCTTTGGGTCGATCCGCACGAAGTCTGCTGCCGATTCGGTGAGAGCAAGGGCTCTTACTGTACTCTCGCCTCGTTCGAGAGAGACACCGCCGCTACGGAACTCGACAACAAAGAGAATGTACCCATCAACGGGGGATCGAAACAGTCGCAGGTGACAATTTACTCAGAATCAGTATAAATGTTTCTATCTTCGGTTGGAAAAGTTGTGCTGCATTGATTGTTAAGCATTGTGAATACTTTTCGGTACTCAGAGTATTGGGATGACCAGATTGAAATCATGCATCCAATTGATATTGGTTTTGCCAAGTGTCGAGTTCGTTTTTAGTCAACAATATTAAACAATCAAGTTATTGTTATTTAGAGGAATGTCAATTTATGCTTTCCCGATCAAAACTTGATTAGAATGGAGTAGAGTTGGGAAAAATCAAGTAACAAACAGCTGAATTTATGGCCATTACAGCTGATCTATTGATTATTTTTTCCTGGCTTCGCTCTTCTCCACTTTAACGGGTTAGCACCCCAAAGACGCCTTAGCTCAAGCATGACGGCACCATCTTTTTTTTGTATCTTCCCAATTGCTAATATACGTCCTTTAAGCAGAAGAATCCCGCCGCAAAGTCGACCAATCCCGAGCCAAAGGCATTGGGCTCCTCCGCTCAAAATCAACAACCGCCGCAGCAACAGCAACACGCCACCAATCCGACCCCTGCCCCATCATCAACTGGAAAACGACGCAATTCTAACAGCCCGAGATCACATCCGAGCAGGAATCGTTCGTGGTTCAATCACTCGTTCGGCGGTATGGCGGGCTTTGGTGGTCATCCGATGAGCCAAGCCTGGTACGGCATGATGCCGCCTCACTTCATCGGCGGTCCGTCACCGCCGCCTTTTGGCCCCGGACATCGCGGCAGCAAATGGATGCATCCCTCCTCTTATCCCGTCACAGCAGGAGTCACCACACGTTTTCAGCATCACTGGTCCACACCGAGAGCAACGCTTAAAGTATGAAGACGGACCCACGATCGACCCGCCCCACCTTCCCCTGCGAGACCGCCACGATTGTTACACACACACACACATAGCCCGTTTAATCATTGAGCTTTTCTTTCGTTTCGTGGTTTCCCATTAATAGCAGCCCGAATGCTAAATTTCTCGTGTCCCAAACTATTACGATGCGATTTATTATTATAATATTATTTATTTATAAACGCGGCTCGTTTAAATGCTGCCAATCAAATAGCCACTCAAAAAGAAAGAAAGCAAAACACACAAAGAAAATTATGACTCGGTAAACGTAGGATATGCAATACGGACAAAGCAAGGTTGCATTCGGATGCATGTTGACACATATACATATATATATACATACAGCTATATATATACACACAGTAATTTCATTTTCTTTTATCGACGTTTGATAAAATGTTTTTTTTTTCTTCTGTTCTCTCTTCTATTTCGTTCATGTTGATTAGATTGAAAAAATTTTATTGGAAATGTTGTAAATGGGATATTATTTTAAGGACACGACACTAGGATACGATGATAAGAGAAATTTAAAAAAGAAAACAAATTCTCGCTGGATCAAGGAACGCGATTGTCTGTTATCGATGATTTTTTTTTAATGGAAAAGAATCAAACTATATATATATATCAATGTTAGTCATATTAAAAATGTTTTATTATGTCACAACACTGTGCGCCCATAGAATGGCGCTATAGGGTTCATTAATAAATAGTTTTGCAAATTGAATTTCCGTGTAGTATGTTCATTTTTTTACGGTACTGAGGACTACGTGATATTTCCTAGGGAATAACACTTAACCGGTACGGAGGTTACCGTTTTTTCGGTTCTTGCTTTCGGTTGTGATTTATTGGGGCTGCCCTTAGTACAGTTGAATGGTGACATAACCGCACAAGCTTGCAGATCGATTTTTAGTGCTTTTGATAATTTGATGTGAGAAAGTCCGGATTTTAGCCGCGATCGATACGTGATCTTGTTGAGTTTGATTTTACTTTTTATTCCATTATATTGATAACGACGTTATCGTTTACGTCCTCTGCTGCATGGCCAATCGGTTCCTGGCGCAGTTAAAAATATTTCAAATGCCAAACGTTTCACATGCAGTTTGAGTATAATAATCAAACTTTCGTACGATCACAAATTTTTACGTAAATTTTATATAACAAAAATTTCAGGATGTCAGAAAAGTTCGATTTTTAATGAATAGGCGGAAAAATGGTGATAATTTGTTATCAACAAATGGATAAACGTATGAAGAACAGATACGTAGATACTCGTCCATATATTCCTTATCGTCATGTTCAAAAATTGGAGAACCTGTTGCGCCCATTCTAACCAAACATATTTCAGGACCACGATTTCGAAATTACAAAATTTCGGCGCGTTATTTTCGCTCGGCAAATAAAATACTCGTATATGACGCAAGACTATGGCGAGTAAGAAAGAATGAGCGCAATCATCTCGTACACCGTGTGTTGACAGTCGGACTAGTGAAAGCTGGTAAGGTTATATCATTGTTACAATACGAAAAGCCTTCGAAATGTTGATAACGCGAGCGAGAGCCGAAATCGAATTTATTCGGACCACAAAATGATGCAATAAAAATCATCCTCTCTGCCTACAAAAATCGTCAGTTATCAGTTGTGTGCAAATCTTTAAACGTTACTCGGACATAACCTGACTTTTTTTTCTCCAATTTCCTTGTACCTCGAGATCGGCCGAAGATTTTGAAAGAGAATTCGAATGTTGGATCCGGGAACGCGAGAAAACAAGGCGAATACGATAGATGGGCTTGCCACCGTTGATTCGTAACATCCTCATCGGTGTTCCAATAGGAGTCACTCTACTCGACACTGTGGGCTATGTGGCGAGAGTCGAGGGTGTTTCCATGCAGCCAGCCCTGAACCCAGACGGGAAACAAACCGACTACGTGTTTCTCAATCGCTGGGCGGTCAGAACATATAATTTGCAACACGGTGATGTGGTCATCTTTGTCTCACCCAAGTTTCCTAGTCAGAAGCTCATAAAACGCATCGTGGGATTGTCTGGCGACATTGTTACCACTATAGGCTATAAATCGCCGATAGTCCAGGTATTTGCGGTTCAGCATGAGTATATGTATCAATTTATGTGTATTATCAGTATCTCATGTATTAATGGACATATAATTTCAGTAATAATTAAAAGTAACTACAGTAATCATAATAATGCATCAATAATAATCCTCCAGCCTCAGTGATGCCAAGCGATTATTGATAGTGAAGGCAACTGCACTATTTATTATTACCAAATATTACAATTCATATTGAATTTTTAAATGATCCATTTGAATAATCCGTGAAAAATCTTCAAAGCCGTCGAAAAATAAAAAACATCTATTTTTGCAGGTTCCCGAAGGTCACTGCTGGGTCGAAGGGGATCACACCGGTCATTCTATGGACTCGAATTGTTTTGGTCCTGTTTCATTAGGTCTCGTAACAGCGAAGGCTACGTGCATCGTTTGGCCGCCGAGTCGCTGGCAATATCTCAAATCCAGTGTCCCGGAGAATCGCGTTCCCGTGAATCTGACGGGCAATAGGGCTTGAAATGAGAGCTGTGAGATTCGTAAAGAGGCTCGAGTGGGAATTGCCCGGTACAGTTTTCCGGCACGGATTGACAATCGGCGATGTTGACAACGATGGTGACAACGAGCTTGTTGTTGGCACAGCCGAGGGCGACGTCTACATATTTAAAGTAGGATACATCTCTTAATTATTCGAAATCTGTCACCCGATGAAATTTGCTGAATCCATTCAAGTTGACTCGATTCAAGTCGAAGTTCATCCGAGCCTGGATATACCTACCGCATGATAAATTCGCGCTTCACTTCTTCCACTTGAGCTTTTATAATTTGAGCAACCACTGATGAATTGATAAGAATGAATCGGAGTCAAATTGACTCGCGTTTTCATTCACCAGGGTACCGAAGTGTGGCAGAAGATCTCGGGCCTCGGTTTGATAACTTGCGTCGCAATAGGCGACATCTTCAATTACGGATGCAACGCACTCGTGGTGATATGTGGAGACGGCTGGGCTCACATATTCTACAGTCCACGTTCGGTCAATCCGAGCACAATGGCGCCCATAAATTTATTGCCAGCCGCATCGTCGTCATCGTCGTCCGAGACAAGCGAAGGTCACGGAAAAATGGAGTGCGTCCATTTGCAGCGAATACCGACGAACACGAAGGTCGTGATAGTAGCGGATGTTGATCGGGACGGTGCCAATGAAATGATAATAGGCTTGACAGATCGAGTCGTCAGGTCCTACAGATGGTCGACGAACACAGACCTCGGGACGGGCAAACTAGTCGGACTGAACAAGTGGGAGTGCGCCAATCAGATTGGCACGGTCACCCTCCAACACACGAGCGAGGGAACGCCAACGTTGCTCGTGGCGCAACCGGGGGGTACGTTCATGCGAATAAAGTGTAATCCAGAGGATTGTCGAAACACGAACGTGGACGCGGACGAGGACGACTGCGACGAGGGATTCGCCGCGGCCGGTTGCGTCGATTATCAAACGCTTGGCATCGCGAGAATGCGCAACCAGAATATATCCACGGAGATAATCGGCGATCTTGAGCCGGGGGCGATCTATCGTGAGGCCACTGTACCCGCCTCGTCGTCATCCTCATCTTCCGATTCTGCCGAACACCCGAGATTCGTACCGAGAGCCGAATTTCGTCGAAACTTCTCGCAACCCGATATCTCACGCGACAACGCCGATGACGAAACAATCATCCATACAAGATTCTACAGCAGAGTCAGTTCCCCGGAGAATAGACATAGTGCCTGCATCGATAAGACCGACCATCGACAGAACAGGATAAAGAATACTGACGAGCTCAATAAAGCTAAACCTTATGCGCTTGCCACCTTGGATGGCACAATAATGCTGGTCAAGGACGAAATTATCTTGTGGTAATCACTTATCCCAATCAAATCAGCTGTTACATCTGATAGCACCAATTCTGTGACTTTTATATCGTTTCGATAATTTTCAACGGGAACTTATTTTGTTATGCAGTGCTTGCACTACACAGTGGCATTAAAGTTTATCAATTTATCAAAATCCGGTTTTCTAATGGACTAAATTAGCGAAACGATAATCACAGCACTTCCAGTCAAACGTCTCCATAGAACTCTTCATTCGCTCAAGTACTCAAATTTGCGATTTCATTACGAAAAAAGTGAACGGTCAATATAGCTCACTTTTTGGCAAAAGTCGCATAAATGATTAATTAACATCGTAGAAAAATGTTTAATCCGAAAGTTGATACGACTATGAGATATTCTCGTTTGATCGAAGGGCTATGCAAGTCGACCACCAAATCTTCGCGCTTTGTCGATTGGACGTGACGGGCGATGGTGCCGATGAGATAGTCGCTTGCACCTGGGATGGACATACGTACATATTGGACCAGCAAAGACGGAGTGTACGCTTTCAGTTCGAGGAGCCTGTGAGAGCATTCGCAACCGGCAATTATAGTATCAAATCCGCCACCTCGACACCCTGTCTAGTTTACAACACCTTCGGCAACAAATTATATCTGTATTACGACGTGGTCCTACCGAGCATGGTCATTACTCCACTTAATCCTCTCGAGCACGTTGAACCCAAACTCGAGAAGTTCATCGAAGAGAACTTAGCCTCGTCCGACAAAGCGCGACGAGGCGAAGACGAAAAAATTCGCAGCCTCACGGAATATTTGCTCTATGGATTGTCCACAGAACAATAAAATGTCTATATTCTTTCCTCGTGCTCTTTCTCTTCTCTTTTTATAGCCGCGTTTGTGTTCGACTTTTCAGCTCAAGTAATCGATTTTTATTTTCAAACGGTTGTAAGTGCGAGGGTTTGGTCCGATCACGTTTTCCATGAAATATTCGTAATCACCGGATCGTTTTACATTGAAAATTAGTCACACGGTTGTCTGAGTTACGGCGGACCGCAGCCGCATATTTATTATCCGAATAATTTCTGGATCTTTTTACGTCACAGGTTCAGGAGAGTTAATTTGTCCTCAACCCTAACTTTATAGGCTTCAAACTGATGTAAGCCTTGTTCCACAGAATTTCATCGTCATTGGGTACAACCATTCGTGATATAAACAGTAGCTGGATTCCGCAGACGGCAGCGCCACTCGACATTTAAAAATTTTGGCAACAAACATGAAATTTTGTATTCCAATCTAATCTCACGGAACATCTTAAGAGAATACTCGAAAAAAAGCGACCCCATTGCCACGCGATTGCCAATGAACCATTTTGATTATTCCAAGTCAGCTGTTTGCGCGTCATCACTCCACCGGTGCCGCGTGCCGCGTCGTGACTTAGTACCCCCTCCCGTCGCAGTACTCGTCCATCCCTCGTGTCGCGCGGACGTGTACGGAACGTGCCAAAAACATTCGGTGTGGTTCGCGAGCGACCGTAAACACGATTACAGCTTCGCAAGCAAAATATCGCGAGAGACGTTTCGCGATGATGACGAAACGAGAGAAATACTCGCGACAAGAATAATCGGGAAAAGAGAAAATATCACGCGAACGCACATAGGCGTCAGCGTAACCTGTTCTCGAGACACCTCTTTTACGGATACGCCACACGAAGTTTTTCCAGTGACTCGCAATGAGACGCTTTCCAAACCGGAAATAACAGAATTTTCACAAATCGAGAGAACGCGCGAGAGAGAGTGAGAATAATGACCGGTAAAGCAAGAACGCCTGGTAAAAAACATATCGTGTTTGTTCAGTGATCTTATTCGTGAGTACGAAAAAAACAAAAAATAAGTTAGTTTTGAACGAAGTAACGAATCCGCTGAATTCCTCCAGTTCGCCAGTATCAACATAGCTAGCGTTTGTCCCCGACTTTTGATTGAAGCCACTGCAGCTTCCGATATAGTTTAAAAAAAATCGAAACTATTAGCCGTCGATGCTTGTGCCAAGCACAACTCCAAAAAAATGCAAAATGCGCCGACCGCTTGAGAAATCCAAAGAATCACGACGAGCGGAGTTATGAGAGCAGGCGAGGATGGCAGATCCGTCAACCTCGGCTGTTCGGCCCAATGGCAGGCTGGACGAAATCACCAAGAGCCTCAGGCCCAAGTGGGAGAACTTTGAGAACTGGATACACTGCGTGTGCGTTGTTACTTTCGACCTCGAGCTTGGTCAGGCTGTAGAGGTAAGCGTGGGCATTCTTTAACTCTCACAGCCAGTGTATACGGGGCAAACAAAAAACATCTGTTTGCAATATCTTTATGAATGAAAGCGGTAAATGTCCATTTATCAGACCTCTACGCAACCTTGCTTCGGGTGCATTTTGATAATTTTGTCAAAAACATCGTGGAACTACATTATACATCTTTACAATGTCTCTATTCTCCTTCAAGGCCATTTTTCCAAATCATGTGAAGCTATCGGAACAGGAGCGCTCCAACGTCTGCTATTTAGCATTTCCCGACTCGAATTCTGGCTGTATGGGGGATACCCAGTATCATGTAAGAATAAGGCAAAACAAGCAAAACTCGAGGTGTTCCCGTGCGCTGAGAGAGTACGACAGGAAAGCACCAACCTTCCTGCAATCCGACAAAGACTATTATTGGGGTTATATGTACTTTCGTCAAGTCAAGGACAAGACCCTGCCGCGTGGGTACTTCCAGAAAGTAAGAGTTGTCGCTTTTGATTGATGCATGTGGAAGTCTGTGATGTTCGAGACTAAAAAAAAGACAATGCCGATAATGGCTACTAAATTGACATTTTATTCACAGAGTGTGGTGATAATATCGAAATTACCCTTTGTAAATTTATTTGGCGAAGTGTGTGCTCTCGTTGCCCCAGAATTTTTCGATGCGGGTGCCAAAGTGATGGAAGTTGCTATAAGAGAGATCGATCAGTGGCCGCCACCGATTCCAGGGCAAACAATTCACTTGCCCCTCTTGGGAGTTTTGTTTCAGGTGAGTGATTTCTTTAATGATTATAGGATAGATAATAACAATAATAACAACTTATAAGGAAGGTAGACTAACAGCAATAAATAATCCATAATCATGAATACAATAATAGTAGCAATGATAATAAGAAAAATTGGTAACATTAACTACTGAGATATCCACTTTCATAATCGAAATCACAGATAATTGTGTCTTGAATTCAAGTTTAAACGAATTTGAGGGCGTAAAATGAATGACACGCTTGCTGGGAATCATACATTTATCTGAAAATTTCAGACGTACATTCCGAATAAGAATTACAAGATAAACGTACCGTCGGTGAGCGCATTGGACCACGCACCCAACAAGCGAACGCTGCGACGTTTGATACTTACCTCGTCGTACGAGAGCGATATGTTTCAACATTTGGGCAACGTCGTCACCCACGTACATCTTCTTTGGGAACTCGTACTGTTGAGCGAGCCAATCGTTGTAATGGCCAGTTCGCCGACCACATGCGCCGAAATGGTGCAAGCGTTGGTCGCGTGAGTAAATTAGACTGATATCGACACGTATTGGATTTCGTTTGATTCGTGTATTGGTCGAAGCCAAGAGAGCTGCTAATTCGCTGTTGAATTCGTTTGTGTTCATTCCGAACAGGACAATTGCGCCACTCAAGTACTGCTCGGACTACCGGCCTTATTTTACGATCCACGACTCCGAGTTCAAGGAATACACGACCGACGCACCGACGCCACCGGCCGTCATCCTTGGTGTGACCAATCCCTTCTTCGCCAAAACCCTCCAGAGATGGCCTCACATAATACGAATTGGGGAGGGGAGCAACGTCGTTGGTAAGTTGCTCACGAGCAGATGTCCGGTTATACTCTGATAGGATGCTCCATCTTTTGCGGTCCCTGAAGTCTTTTTTTGCATTGCAGAAGGTCAAAAGTACCGAATAAAGAGGAGCGAGAATCTCAAAGTTTTGGATTCGAAGCCTGGAGTTTATACGCAGTACAAACCGTTCCTTCACAAGGACAAAGCCATACTAAAGAAGCTGTTAAGGGGGACGCAAACGAAACGGCCGAGGGAAGTACAAACGGCAATGCTCAAGCGCCACTTGATGGAGCTCACTGAGAGTTTCATGATCCCACTAGAGAGATACGTAGCCAGCCTTATGCCCCTTCAAAAAAACATATCACCTTTCAAGGTAAATCTTTGATCGCAGAGGTTCACTCTGGAAAATGTGCATTCCCACACAAATCACCGAAATTCTTTTCAAACGTTTTTCATATGTGATAAATTCCTATCGCAGGCAACGCCGATACCTCAACTGTTCAATCCCGACGATTTCCTCTCGACTCTCAGTACTTCCGGGCCACAATTAACGACTGGTATAAAGGGTGACTGGATCGGTCTCTATAGGAGATTCTTCCGATCCCCCAATTTCTCTGGATGGTTTCACTCCCGCTACACCGAACTGACGCAAAAGTTGCAGGCTATACAACTCGAGGCTCTCTCCCAAGCGGTAAGGAATTCCTCTTCCATCGAGATGTGTTCGGAGAATGGCCCTGTTGCTTAATCAACGATGTTGCAACAAAATGGAATCACATTTGTCGAAGACTACTCACGGAGCTTTATTTTCCTCCAGGATTTGAAAACGTGGGCACGGGACAAGCTAGAAGTCGAGGTTGTCGACATGATACTAAGGATTCGTCAGAAATTGGAGAAGAGTTATGACGAGGACGTGCCTATAACGAATACGGTGCGAGAAATGCTCTGCGAGAGAATAAACGATATAACTCGCACACTGCCGGAAGATCTGAAGATAATACTGAGCCAAAAATCCTGACGTTGCTCCCATGGGCTTAGTACAATTTCGTATTAGTTGTAGGAGGCATCGCTCATGCTAGCGAGACAAATTTGTCGGGATCTTCCTTTTACCTTGTTTTTCTAATACTCTTTATGGCTTAATAATCTCTATTGCTCAGTAACGAAGACTTCGACGTAAAGAATACGTAAAGTGCGTGGAACCTCGTTTTATTGTTTGGTCTGGTCGGATCGAGTTCGCAGAGTGCGTATGGCATACGTTTTTTTTTTTTCATTAAACTTTACGCGAAAGATGGGTTTGTAATATTCTTTTATTGAATCTACAACGTTATTTGTAATGTCATTATACCATTGTACACATAAGTTCGCATGTGGTGCATCAAGTAATCGAGCGAAAAGAAAATAGGGTGGAGAAAAGCGAGAAAATGTGAAGAGCTATACATCGGTGCGGAGAATTGGGGGGGGATAGAATACTATTATCATTGTGGATTACCTCTTGTACATTGACACGAGAGGACTGTGAATGCTGATGAAATTAATGTTATTAAAATCTATTTTAATAGTACAGCCGGAGCATGTACGCAGCTTCCTATTTTTATTCTTAGAACCTGTGCACTCTTTTTTCCTGCTGATCAATTGTATGCAGAGTTCGGATTGTTTAGAGGCAATCCAGATGTCTATTTTTTAATTCTATGCGAGTTAGTCTCTTATGATGAAGTGGTGAGCTTCGAAAACAATTGCGTTGGCTCCAATAAATAGTATTCGGATCGGGCGATATCTAGGGAATTTGTCTGGTGGAGTTGGATATCCCAGTTCACGACTTCCGAACACTTGTTTGACGGTTCACCAACAGATGACTCAGTGTTGCCCGGCAAGGTCAACTCATTACATGAATTCTCACATTCCGGTCACTTTGCACTTTCTACCTCCACGAAGTGTCTTGGACACATTTTTCCTTTAGCAAAAGACGCGTTTCCGTGGCCGAGCCATTTGCCAGGAAAAAATAGAGAATAGCCTGTCAAAAATAGATCCAAAACAAACCTTGGTATTGTAGAGACGATGGGAATTGATGAGATTAACGATCTCGGACAAATGTCACCTATGTCGGTCGAGTAAAACTTTATACCTATGTTACCGACAGCAACTGGAGAACACGATGATGAACAGGATCCTACATTATAGACTATCATACCCTGCAGCACTTCACACATGATATAACCCTCCTCTACAAAAATAGTGCACACAACGCCATCTATCACCAGCCGGTAATTGCACGCCCAGCCATCTAACACAATTCACCGATGCCAATGACGAAAATGTGTTTGCCACGGCGAGAATTGACCTGGAGGTTAAGCTCTCATCCGTATGTGGCGCACTCGTCGGACACGCGGGTCAATCCCACGTGGCTTTCGAGTCGCACGGTCGATCCATAAAGCTGCGAGCTGAGCCTGAAGCTCTCGATCTCCCCACCCCGTTCGCGCTTTCCCACCGTACCTTACCTCGCGCTCTCCCCGCGGCGATGGCCTACTGGGTCAGGGTTCGCGCTGCGCGTGCGAGCGAGAAAGAGAGCGAGAGGGTTGCAACGAAGCCATCAGTCGCCCCTGATACAAGGCGGCGGACTGGGTCACAGATTCGCTGAGTCCCAATACATTCATCCACGTGTATATTATCTCGCTCGTGTGTGTGTGTTCGTATCTTAGCTCCTGAACGTAAAAACATCGGAACTTTCATTATCTCTAGACACGCGCTTCATTCGTTAGTCGCATTTCCGATTTCGAAAAGGCCCAAACACATCGCCAGCCCGTTCAATATTTTTCCTTCATGGAATAACACGCGAACGTTCAAGGCGCGGGACTTGCACCTGTCACCGCATGCAACCGAAGAAAAACCGCGGAAAAAGCGGATGACGCAATTTCGAATTATCGAACACCCGCGAGGGCTAATCGCGGCGTTACGCGAAATGATAACAAATAAAAGATAAACGCTGTGCCATGGTAAGCTGACAAAGTGCCGAATTCCTTGCTTGCGGATTGATCGGACGGAAACACGAAGGATATTGTTCGATCAAGTGCGCGCGCCGGTCGCAATCTTCGATCGCAACACACGAGTGAACGATCGAACGGTTTCATCTTCGGTACGTAAACGCCCACGGACATATATTCGGGGATATTGTGTATTTTATTAGCATACCTTTAAAAAATCTGGATACGAATGTTTTCAACTGTGAAAAAGATTTCGGTTGGCGTGAAATCGGCGCTCTATGCCTCGGTGATTGTGCGCGCGACTGCCAGATGGTGCCAGCTGTTCGCGCGTACGAGAAACTCCTGTATGCCTCAGAAGATATTTTTACACAAACAATAATGATGACAAGAACGAATATCAAATAGTTATAAATAGTCATTAATATCAATTAATATGCAATGTTTACAATAATAATAATAAACATACGCTGAAGGACATTCGACGTTTCAAATCAGTATCCGGAAAACCCTCAACTCCATGCATCGAAGCTCTCATTCCACCGATGGCGCTGTCTCCAATTTTAATCAACAAATGATTCAACCACCCACTTCCTACAGCGGCTCTGTCATCACTGTTCCTTTATCAAATCTCTTCACGTAGACTTCACACATTTTCCCCGTTTTTTTCTCGTATGGTAAAGGTTTCTGCCAAGTACGCGAATTTGCAGCTGATTGTCCCAACCCAGTGGTCGAGTCTCGTGGGCGCGCGTACACGAGAGAGACAGAGCGATGGAGAGAGAGATAAGAGTCCGAGCGGCCGCTAGTATAGGGTCAGCATCTCGGCCACCGTCCGCGTACGTAGGTTGTATACACATATATACAATCATTTTAAGTATTAAACGCGCGAGCATTAACTCGTGGTATTGGCTTTGGAAGTGCTATTAGGATAGTTTGTTCGTATATTATGGTCTCGGCTAACTCTGCCTATTCATACACACGCATGGTGCCGGGAAAAAAACGAATCTCCTTTCACCCCCACCCCCCGGGCCGTTCAGTCGCTATCTCCCTCTCGGTCTTACGTGTTCTCCTGCGGATCGCACGTTTGGCTTTTTTTTGCGTCACCCGCGCTCCATGCGTACGCGGCGCTCGAGGAGCCGCCAGTTTGCGTCCGACCGTATTAGTGGTCGGTTCTATCTCTCGTTGGTCTCCTTTTTTCGAGCCCTCAATTTTCGTGCGGGCCCGACGAATATTCTCCTCGTACCACGTACGAGCGCGTTAAATGGTAAACAATACGCAGCCATCTTGGACCACCTGACCAACCATTCGAATCGGGCAAAAAAGGGGGCGCTCTTTCTCCCGTCTTTTGTGTACCTTTGACGGTCACCGTTCCCGCGAATCGAGGCGTGCACGCATTTCTGTTGACGCGGAATTCGCTCGTGAATTTAACCTAATTGAGAGTATTCTTAATCTGCCGGAATTTTATTAACGCGATCCGTTTTGGTACTCCGCTATTTTTATACTTTTCGTTATTCTTGGCTTCCTGAGTATTGTTTGCTGTGCTCTGGGATAGAAGATCGAGCAATTAACGGGAGAGGTTGTAATGTGAAATCTCGTTGGAATAACCACGTGCGCCTTACGTCTTTCTCGTAATATCAGCCCACTCGCCGTTTATCGCACGCAACTTCGCGAAAGTGACCGAAATGTCTTTTATGCAGTTTTTCCACTTTTTTTTTGCTGCGGACGGGACGGAAAGGAAACAGCGGTTTAATTGCAGGAAAGTTGAAAAAAAAATGAATAAAAAAAGAAACATCCCTCTAAATGTGACGTAACACCGCCATTTCGAATCTTTCCCAAAGATACGCTTTTTTCTGCATTTTTTGAAGGGTATTATGACTTTTGTTTTATGATTCTGTCCTAACAGCTGAAAAGTTTATTTTATTATGTTTCTTTTATATCACAAACAACTTATTTTCATTCACGGGATTCCAAGAAAACTTGATTAAAATGAAATCCACTAAAACATACATTTGATTCATTATATCATTTTTAATTGTCTTTCCTATTTTTTTATTTATATTTTTTTTCTTCCGTAAAGTAAAAAAATCATATTTATTTTTCTCGGAATTCAAAGGAAATGTCCAGTTCAGGAAAATTCTATTCCCATTGTTTATATTTCTTAATAGACTTTATTAATTACTTTCACGTCAAGAATTTGATTGATTTCTCAAGGAAATATTATTTTATTTCGTAAAATGATTATTCCCATCGTTCACTTCATTTTTCCATACAAAAATGTTCTCTTCATCGAAAGGACAATTGCTCTTACCATACACACGTACATTTACTTGTTATCGCGAGTTTTATTATATCCTCTAACCAAATAAACCAAATTGAACTCTAGAGTTAAAAAAGTCTGGTTTCTGGCACGAGAACGTATTTCCCGTTTTCCTGAATCCTGCTGTCGCTCGTGTCTTTACTTGGGCATTATTTCGTAGGAAAGTCCGCATTTTTGTGTTCAAAAGCCCGATAGGTGGCGATACGACACAGAGACTAGTCAGGGAGGAAAAACGTTAATAAAAAAGTGACAATAGGCTAAAGGACAATCCGGACATAATTAGGGGATAGGAGTGACTTGGGCAGTGCAAAATAGAGGATTAAAGAAAGAGGAAGAGGTGAAAATGAGAAAGTGAGAGAGAGAGGGAGAGAGAGCAAAAAAGAGAAATGATGATAGAGTTTACTATGCCCCAGTATTTTTATCAGGCCACAAAGAATATTAATAATAAATTCATAAAATTAATACAAAAGAAACAAAGATAGAAATTAAAGAATAATTGATATAACATAATAATAATAATATAACAATAATAGTAATACTAGAACGAAAGAGATGATGATGATGATGACGACAATGATGATGATTTATTATGTCCTGGCGTACTTTGGCACAAATTTATCAACAAAAAACAACAACAAATTGCTAATAATAAGAAAAATAAAATATAAAAATATAAACTATATAACTATATAAACTAAACAAAAAAATAACTATGTAAACCAACACCTATTTATGCATACACGTAAATAAAGCTAGCGAGAGAGAGAGAGAGATAGCGAGAGAAGATAAGATCGCACAGAGACAAAGAATTGAAGACAAAGGCTCAGGCAAAGAAAAACAATACGATACAGAAAGAGAGAGAGAGAGAGACAGAGAGAGAGAGAGAGAGAGAGAGAGAGAAAGAGATCGAGTTCCACACCGAGGTCATCAACCCCATAATTTCCAACTTTATCTTCACTCTATGATGGCCGGTGTCTTCAAGCCACCCCCCCCCCCCCCAAAAAAAGTCATCGAACCGAAAAAACGGTAACGGGCGTGCATTAATCACTTTATCATTTCAGGGCCTGATTGACCGCGGTGGGGTACGAACGACGGGCTTTTCGCTCACTTCCGGAAGAGCATGACGATAAACGAGAGGACTGGTTGCTCGTCGAGCACGGATCTGTCGAGTGTCTTGCGAGCCGAAGACGCAAACGAGGAGCGTCTCAGCGGGGACAATGATAATAAGGACGTCAGGACGAAGAGTATCGACGATAAATCTCTTGACCCCCGAATCAGTCGGGAGGAAACGCCTTTCTTGATGAAAAATGAAAGATCGAAAAACGCGTCGATCGTGGCGAACAAGTGCAGAACCTCGAGGCCCAATCTGACGAGGAACAACGAGAGCAACGACAACGACAATGAAATCAATGAGCCCAACGGTCGTAAGGAACAAACGATCGATTTGTCTTTCGTGAACGACGACGAGCATTTGCCACCCGATGGAGGTATACGAGCCTGGATGATAATGCTCGGAAGCTTCATGATCAATGGCATACTCTTCAGTGTCATCAACACGTATTCACTTATCTACGTCGAATTGCAAAAACGTCTTGAGGAATCCGGCGAGACCGACGCATCGTCTAAAGCCGGTCAGTTAGCAGTTTTCAATACCTTCTTTTTCTTTTTTGAAATATTGTTTTTGAAAAATGTTTGAAAATTCATCGAAAATGGAAAAAATTTTATCGGTATTGTCATCGTAATCATTATTTTCATTTTTCTTTTGGAATGGATGTGACAATAATTTGATAGATCGATGCTTCTTAATATTATTACGTTGCATATTATTATATATGATATTATTATCATCATCATCATCATCATCATCATCATCATCATCATTGTCATCGTCAATTATTATAATAAAGAATACGATATGAATATTATCAGGGTTCGAAGATATCCGATATTTATAATAAATATCAAAATATCGGATATTTATGATATATATCGGATATATATCAAGTTTGATATATATCAATTTTGTATGAAAGCTATATTATTATTTTATTGCATTATTTATCATTATTAACTATGTATTAATAATATACATATATATCATGCTTACATTAATATATATATATTTATCATGCTTAAATTATTTAAAAAAAACATTTTTTATATGTTCTATCTATTGAGTTATTTTCTTAAAATGAGTTGAATAAATGAAAACATAAAATGTTCTTCTAGATAAGGCAAATTCTACTAAAAAAAAATAACATCTTTCAAATTAGGCAAAATCAACAAAAAACAAAATCGTTTTTTTTTTGTAAATTCTAATCAGTCATGTCTTATCACACTGTTATAATACCTACACTTAGGTAACGAAACAATGAACATTACAGATACCTAATAAATCTAGAATATAATCAAATAAATAAGTCTTTTAGTCATGAAATCAGTCATATAACTGATAATAAACTGTTATTTATCAAATAATTAGCAAAATTGTGCTTAGTTCGACTGCAAGGAAGACAAAGGTAGGTTATCTTCCGATTCTGAATCTGGATTGGTTAGGAAATCGACAATTTGAATCATATCATCCACTACATCATTAAGAGTAGGATCCGATATCCAATCTAAGTTCCTTTTCTTTGCTGAAGACTTATTGAGGCGTTTAAGCAAGTAAAGCAATTGATTAGCTTTGTCAATTCCCAAACGGTTTCGCAGTTTTGACTGCACCAGACCAAAACTTGAAAAAATTCTTTCTAGACTCGCTGTTAAAGCAGAAGCAGTCGAAAGCTGTTCACACATATTTAGGAACCTTTTTTCATGTTCCCATATCTCCCATTGACCATCCGCGGTGTTCAAGTTTTAAAGTTTCCACCAATCCAGCGCTGGTGTGGTCTGAAACTGAGGCCTAAAAAGATATTGCGGAAAAATTGGCGACTGGGTCATGATTGATGTAAGCATTGACATAAAGCATATTTCCAAATCAGCAAATGCCGGGTTCCGTTCAGGGGTCAAGTTTTTGCCTGCAAATCGTTGATCAAGAATATTTGCTAAATAATGTTGGGCACGTAAAGCCATATCGCGACTTTTGTTGACAGCAGATTTCACTTGAGCTGGTTAACTTGATAAATCTCTCTCTCTAAATTGTTCCAAATTTCGACAGCTACTGAAATCGTTGTGCCATCTCGTTGGGAGCGATCTAAAGCGATCTAAAAAAAATTGATATCGTGGAACCCAGCTTGATATATATCCATTGATATATATCCTCGAACCCTGAATATTATTATTGTTATTATTCAGCTTTATATAATAATAATAATAATAATAATATTAAATCTATACTGGACACTTTTTCCATCTTTCCTACTGAAAAAAAACGACGATGATGATGATGACAATGATGATAATAATAATTTCCATTATAATCATCATCATTATTCTATTCGGCCGAAATAATGATGAATTGAAATTGATCGGACATGAAAATTATTTCGCGATTTATCGAATATTCTTGCTCAGCTCATAAAAGTTTTTCCTTTTTCTTTATTTTTTTCCTCGTCGCCTCTTCCTCGTTCTCCTCCTGTTCTTTTCCCCATTCACTCCCATCACTCCGCAAAACTGCAAAATTTCCGATCGCGTTACCGAGCAACTTCGTAATTGGACGACAAGCGGTTGAAATCCGAGAATCGTCGAGATTGCGTGCGAAAGAGAGAAAACAAAAAGATAGGTGCATCAGCATTTCTTGCAGCTTTTTTGTTTGAATTTATTTACGTCTTTTCATTTTTCATTTTTTTTCGGTTGTTTCATTACTTTTTTTTTTTAATCCGAATTTCGTTTCGCTTCGATTGCGGGAGGAAAACCGCCGGGCTCGTAGTTCGCAGTTAACGGGACGATGAACCGCGTTATCGGGAATTTTTACAAATTGGCCCTCGTACGCAATTAAGATTACGTGCGTAGGGCGTTCTTCAAAGGCGCCAAGTCTTGCTCTCGTCCCTCTCTCTCTCTCTCGCGCGTTCTCTTTGTTTGTCACTTTCCCCCTTTCTCCCCCACCCCCGCGTCCCTCTTTCGCTTGCTTGTCGCCTCAACCGATTCTCCTACACGGTTGCACAAACATACTCTAATTATTCTTAACGAATCGTTAATTATTAATTTTTATTATCCCTGATTGGTCGCTCTTGGGTTTTGACCCTTCGCTGATAGAAATTTCGAATGTTCGATCTGGGACGTCTCGCACAGCGCGAGTTACTTTCTATTTGTACAATTAAAAATTATATTTCTACTTGTAAACGAAACGTTCTAAATTAACGAAAATCATCATCGACTCTGATCGGGAAACATTGATTCTTGATTTTCTCTCTTTCCCTTTATCTCTCTCTTGGAACTTTTCGTTTTTGTTTCGTTATCGTTTATCGACGCGTTGATCAACGAACGAATTACCAAATGACACATCAAAGTCGATGCCTCGAATTTTTTCTGAATTTGAAAACGAATACATTAAAAAAAAAAACAACTGCGTTTCAGAGGATGATCCATCGTTTATCGAGCCGGTAGTTGAAGTGAACTCCACGAAGTGAATTCCCCCCAGTGACCTTGAGGACTTCGCTGCGTGCTTTTAACAGATCGTTAACGAAGAAGACCGAGAGGGAAATCGAGACATCGAAATTGACAGACGACACACAATGAACTCTCCTAAAACTGGCTCGTACGACACGCGTGTGTCTACGAGTATTCCCGAGACGATCTCGGTCATTCTTCTTCCTTGTGCCCCTTCGTACCGCCTGACTCGTAATTTCTAATCTTCAAAGGCCAATTACAAGGGGGATTCCGACTCGAGTTAAGTACGCGTGTCGCGTATACTTGATAGTTCCGAGAATTCATTAATATCACGAATTGGGAGATCGATCGTGCTCTGTGCAACACGGGAATCAACGTCGTCGTCGTTTCGAGACGCGAAACGTTATCCGATCGTCTTTGGGAAACGATGCGAAGAGAGGAGGCCAGACGTTGATTAATTAATGTTGGTCATATGCGTATGAGACATAATCGATTGGACGGTTCATTGAACAATGAAGAAAGTCGATGGCCTAAACCACTTTGGATTAGAGCAAGCATCTCTCTCAGTCTCTATCGCTCTCTGTGTCTCTCTTTGTCTTTCTTTGTCTCTGGTTTTGTCTCTTTCCGTCTCTCTCATTTCATCATCATTTTTTTTTTCTATTGACTATTTTTCTCGTTTCCGTATCATTTCTTTTTCTGTTGTATCGTACACATTGCTGCCCTATAGTTAGCTCGGGCATAGTAAACTCTATCATCATCATCGTCATCATCTGTTTCTCTGTCTCCCTCTTCCTCTTGCTCTTTCTCTCTCTGGAGAGAGTCCAAGAATGGATTAATCGGCAATTACAGGGGCATGAGATCTAACAGGGGTCAATCGATGTCACTCTCTCTTTTGCTGTCCCTGTCTCTCTCGCTGTCTGTCAGGCCCGTACTCTCTCTTTGTCTCTCTCTATTTTATCTGGATTTTCTATATCTTAATTACTCTCTTATTTTCTCTATCTTCTCTGCTCTCTCTTTTTCTCGTGTTTCTTCCCTCCCCACGTTTTTCTTTTATTTTTGTACTCGAATTATTATTTTATCTCATATTATTTATGTTTCCATTTATATCTCTATTTCCTTGATATTCTGTCAAGGCGAGAATTCATCTCGAGTTCATATCGAACTTTAATCGATTTCTTGATTCCCACCGAATTTTCGTTTTGTTTTTTTCAATCCTTCGTTGAACGTTTTCGCGGGTTCGTACTTATCCTCGAAATTTAGTTATTAAATCCAACCGAGATATTCGCAATTACTCGCTTTCTCTCCTCGCTCGTTTTACCGTCAATATCGATCGCACTTTCATCATCTCGGATTCTCCCATTCTACGTGACGAGGATGAAACTCCGATTTAAAGCCTTTACACGCATAGCTCGCGGAAATATCGAGAATTCGTGGTCTGGTAACACCAGAAGAAGATGAACCGGGAAAAGAAGTGGTGAAGTAGGTGATGGAGGAGGAGGAGAAAAAAATACGATCGCCCTGGGTATCACGATTACAGGCGAGGATAGAATTTCCAAACGCATCTTGTTTCAAAGACTCGTCGAGTATGATTGTGCTCACGTGTGGGAGAAGAGAGAGGGAGAAAGGGGAATCTCCAAAGAGCCATCGAAAAGCCCTTTTCTTCACTACTAGAATTCGAAGCAGTGCTGGATTATCAAATCGTAGCTTCAACTTTTTCTTCTTTTTATCTACCATGGATGATGACCCGATTGCGTTTAGCTTCACGTAATAAAGCCAAACGAGGAAGCCTCAAGCACTCATTAGTTTTTGTGGCGGAGACGTCAAGTTTATCCCAATTCAATAAATATTCAAATAACAACGACGTGGTTTAGTGATCAACGTCGCTGCACGAGGCCTTAACAGTACAATATTTTTCATTATCGTTTTTTCTCGATTCGTTTATTGGGATGATGCGATCAAGATTTTATTATATTTTATACTGATTTACAACCTCTTGAATTTCCTTTTCAATTTAGAGTATTGATAACCAATGAACTCACCGATGATGCAAAAGTTCCGTGAAAGGTTTCAAACTGTACCGAGCATATCTTTATTTTTTTTTTAATGACGAAAATTCTCGGCCACAAAAAAAGTTCGATTTTCACCCCGAAAACAACTTAGATCTTTGTCATGTTCGAAGTTTCGAAAGAATGACAGACTCGTGTTCATCTCGCTCCATCCAAATTCCCAGTGAACCTCGAATCCGACTCGAGAAATTTCTCCTAAAAATTTCACTCTATCTTGGGAGGATTTTTTCGGTATGAAGATAAGCGTATCTCAATTTCTTTTTTTTAAACGATCCTCTGACCAGTTGTTGGGGTTTTTTTTACTTGCACATGTGAAACGAAAAAAATTAGGTCGTGATGATGCATCAGTGCGTCAGTAGCTACAGTTTTTATTCCATCGTTCGACCGAAACAGAAAGCGACGTATTTGCTAAATCATAGTCGCCCAATTGATATTCCGCCTCATTGGACTACATCGGGTTTCTTTCATCGATAATCATAACTATTCATTAATTATTCTAAATTAAAATTTGTTATTCCAAGTTTATTTAATTAATTGAAATTAGTTAATGTTAATTTGAACAATTAACCATTATTATTATTTCATAACAATAATAACAGTTAATTAATTAAATTAGTATTAGCTAGTTCAAATGAATTATTATTATTATTTTTTATTTAAAACGCAATCTGATCTGAAAAAAATATCTTCGCTTCAAAGATATCCATTCTGGATAAATTATTTGTCTTGCATTGATTTCATTCGTCAGCATCCATCGTCCAACCTAAACAGAAAGCGACGTCTTTGCTAAATCATATTCGCCCAATTGATATTCCCCCTCATTGGACTTCATCAGGTTTGCAGTGGAAGAGAAAGAGAAAGATAGAGAGAGAGAGAGAGTGTCGTCACGCTCCTCCTCTTCGTTTTTATCAATTGCACGAATCGTTGACTTTTCAGGGTCAATTAAGTTTGGCTGCCAATCAATATATACGCGATCTAACACACATCGTAGTGCGCAATGACTACATTTGCGAGACGAAAAATGAAATCATATTGAATCTCGCGTAACCGTACAAAATATATATATATATGTATGTATCGTTAATAAACTCTAATTATTTTTCAGCTCTCGTTGGGTCCCTCACGATAGGCACCACCTTCTTCCTGTCGCCTATCGCCGGTATACTCACCGACAAGTTTGGCATCCAGTTGACGACTTTCCTCGGTGGAGCCATCGCGTTTGGTGGGATGCTGCTCGCATCTCTGTTCGCGCATAAGGTCAGTGCTGTGATGCAAGGCCGTTGTTTTGTTTTATCGGCCCGACACCCAACGGCTTTGCGTATCAAATAGTGTCTATATATACAGGGTGTGGCGTAAGTAATGGATAACCTTGTATTGTCGGATAGGGAACCTTAAGCCCTATCGAAAAAAAATTACGAACTCCCTCTGACTCTTTGTGATAATTTTTTTTTTAATTTTTAGGAAATTTACTTTTTCTGTTCACTTTATCGGCCACAATTCATTAAAAAAAGGGATTTTTACAGTCTACTTCTTGATTATAAATCTCCAAGAAATGTGTTATACCAGAAGTAGACTGTAAAAATCCCTTTTTTTTTAATGAATGGTGGCCAATAAAGTGAACAGAAAAAGTAAATTTCCTTAAAATTAAAAAGAAATTTATCAAAAAGAGTAGTTGAGTCGGAGAGAGTTCGTAATATTTTTTTTTAGATAGAGCTCAAGGTCCCCTATCCGACAATACAAGGTTATCCATTACTTACGCCACACCCTGTATAACGATCAAACGGAAGAAACGAGACGGGCTGATAACGCGATCCCAAACATTCATCGCGTTAATTATGTAAATAAAAATTTGCCCGTGACTTCGTTCGCGTGGATCTCGAAATACGATTTTTTTTTTCAATTCGATGAAAAACGATTCTTTTAATCGCTGAAATACGTAATGTCAATCGCGTGGCCAATAAGCTACCTTAGAATCTTAACGGTTTTGAAAAAACGATGGAAATCACGTGTGAAATTAAAATTACGATTTAGCCTTCCCGTATGGTTTGACTTTTCGGTCATTTATTATCGTGAAGGTTGAGTTGTTGAATTTTTTGTTTTTTTTTTACTATTTTAAAGGTTAGAAACGCCGTCACACATAGCCATTCCAATGAACAATCTCTGTTTTACAATTACGCGAAAATCTCGTTTCTCCGAGCTCGAAGAAGCTCGCGTAGGTTTTCATAAATTTATCAATCCGATTGTTTTCCAGGTAGAAGTCCTGTATCTGACGTACGGTGTGATGTATGGATTCGGTGCGAGTCTCGCCTACACACCGTCTCTGGTTATCCTCGGCCACTATTTCAAGCGTTATCTCGGCCTCGTGAACGGTATCGTGACCGCCGGTAGCTCCGTTTTTACCATAATAATGCCCTATCTGATCGAGCCCTTGCTCAAACGTTTCGGGCTCGTTGGTACACTTCGAAGTTTGGCGGTTCTTACGTCGGTCGTAATGGCTTGCGCTGTACTCTTCAAGCCCGTGCCACGTGAGTGTCCTTTTTTCTTCGTCCCTTTCGCATCCTCGTGTATCCCTTTAAGGCCGGGAAAAAAAAATCTTGCGTAGCCCGTTTTCGATCTTTTCGATCCTAGAAAAATAATTTAAAAAATCCCCCTCCCGGAAAAGTTCACACTATACTAAACGCACTATCGTGTGGTACCGGCCGCGTCTCGTAAATTTGATCGAGCGCGCGAAAATTTTTTTTGTAAAGTTGAACGCACGATCGTATAAGAGCGTCGTTAAAGGGGTATTCAATGGTGGATGAATGGCACAGCTTCTGTCACGTTTTATCGGGAAGCTTTTCATTTGTGGCATGGCTCGATTCAGGATTGGAAATAAAACGAGTGTTTACGAAACAACTTTTCTGACCGTTCAACGTCAATAGAATTTTGCGACAAGAATAGCTCGCGTAAATTTTTTTGCGTGAAACACTTTCACTTTTCGTTTAAATGCGGTTTAATGATGTTGCCCCAAAATACAAAAAAGGTAATCTTCCAAATAAAGAAGCTTCAAAAAGAAAACATTATCTTCAAAAGAAAGAATCTTGAAAAAGAAAACATTATCTTCACAAGCAAGAATCGTGAAAAAGGAAATTAAAAAAAAAACATTTTAAAAAACTTCTCTTTTCTTTTTCATAGGAAAAAAGAAATCAGCGGCATCCGAGGAGGAAGACGATGAGGCCTCTAAGTTAAGCGTTTGTTCGAGGCTGAAGGAAGTCGTCAACGTATCGATTTGGAAGAAGAAAAAATACGTCGTGTGGGCGAGCGCGATACCGCTTGCTCTTTTCGGGTAAGCCAACTTAGAACAATAACGAACAACGTTACGTCGGAGGCCAAGTGCCATACGTCTCCATTTCCCCTTCGTGCGTCTCCCTCCCGCTCTCTTTCTATCTCTCTCTCCTTCGCTCTCCTTCGCCCTCTTTTTCTCTTTCTCGTTCTCTCTCTGTCTTTTTTTTTCTCAGATATTTCGTGCCCTACGTTCACATAGGCAAATTCGTTTCCATAGTCTTCGAGGATGCGGACAAAAAGTTGCCGGTTATGTGCATCGGGATCACTTCCGGTATTGGACGACTGGTATTCGGTTTTATCGCTGACTTACCAAAAGTCAACAGGATTTTGTTGCAGCAGGTCGATATTAATTATCTATTAATTACATTTTTTATTGATCAAATATAATCTTACGTTAATTATTCTCAATTAAAATCTATTGTGTCATATTTATTTAATTTATTTAAGGAAATGCTAATTTAATTAATTAACTGCTATTATTATGATTATTGTTATTTTCGATGTAATAAAACGCATTCTGATTTGAGAATAATATCTTCGCTTCAAAGATATCCATTCTTAATAAATACTTTTTCTTACGTAGATTTCATTCGTCAGCATCGGGGTGCTGACGATGCTGCTACCCGTAACGCCGACATTCGGGGTATTGCTGCTGATCGCATTGTGCATGGGTCTCTTCGATGGATGTTTTATTTCATTATTGGGCCCGATAGCATTTGACATTTGCGGGCAAAAGGGTGCCACGCAGGCGATTGGATTTTTGCTCGGTATGTGCTCCGTTCCGCTGACCGTTGGACCGCCGATTGCTGGACAATTGTATGATCGGACAGGTAAAGGAAAAGAGAGGGAGCCGGGCGAACGATATTTGTGGAGAGAGAAATAGTGCGAAACGAGAAAAAAAGGAGCAGTGATTGAAAATCTACAATTGGTAGATAATTATAAAATGGATAAAATAGATAAAATTGATGACTGAGAAAACATCGAATCAGGACATTCGGGAAATGTAATTTCCATGTAATCCGGCTAGGCGCTCATCTCGACTAGTGCGTCCAAGTTCCGCTTCGAGTATCGTTCCCGCTTGAAAAATCCTAAAAGAAGGAATAGCTGGATACTGTCAGCGTTGAACGCATCCTCTTTTTCAGGCTCGTACGAGTTGCCCTTCATACTCGCTGGAGTGCCTCCGATAGTCGGCGCAATGGCGATGTTTCTAGTCAGATGTGTCAAGGACGAAGACAAGGCGGACACGCAAGAAGATCAGCGGCATCTGAAAAACGGTTTGTCCCAAGAACCTCGTCCATTTTTTCCCTCACCGGTTAAACATTGGATTGCGACGATTCTGAATGTACTGTTTTGTCGTTTTCATCTTTTCACGGTACTGGTGCACTCTTCTATCACCCGGTCCTAATATAACTTTCTCCTCACCCCCTGCTAACTTCATATTAGATGTAGTAAAAAGAAATCCATTTATTTTCTCGAGTCTACCAATCACAAAACTGTCGCAAAAATTTGTTTAGTACAACGCGAGATACAGATAGCTAAAGTAATTTATTGGACAAATCGTAGATTTCTTTTTACTACACCCAATATCTTCCTTTTACCCTATCGTGGATGATCCAAGGTGGTAGCTTAACCTATTGTCCGCAGGAATGACCGAGGAGCTCGAGAAGTCTTCCGGGATGAGAGAGATCGTAGTGAGTGCCCGACTAGAAGGTAGGTCCTGGACGGAAAAGTTTCGATGTAAGCTTCTTGAACCGTCGAGCCGAGGGCCGAACAACAGCAAGCACGTTTCGCGGCAAAGCCGTTGCCTGTTTCGAGCGACGAGTTATGACGTTGCGCAATATCACGCAACGTCGAATCGCGAATATTTAAAGGATCTGGGATACGGGAATTGCTCGGAGAGCGCACCGTTGCTTATTGGAATAAACGGGACGAAGCCAAAGCTCGGAACGAGGACGAAGCTTCGCCTTGCCAGAACGTCAAGCTCTTCCATACTTCTTACTTGTTAACTTTTCTCGTTTTTTTTTTACCGCTTCGCGCACCGAACGATTCATAAATATTCTCTCGCTGGATATCGAGTGTCGCTGCGAACGAAACAATTTCAGTTTTTCATTCTTGGACAACGAAAATTGGCCGAGATGTTCACGTTCAAAGTCCGCATAGAAAAAATACGAAAAAAACGATCAACGATATATATATATATATTTCTTGTTATTAAACAACGAATGATTAATACGTTTTCGTTTGATGCACGACCGAACAAATATACCTACATTTGGTTGAATATTTTGGCCCATTTTTGTATGACGAGGTTAAAAAAAAGCTCCTGGTTGCATACCTGTGAGCGAATCAAGAGAATACCGAAAGTAAATCGATGTGTACATTGTTAATTCTTTTTAATCCACTTTTTATTATTTTAACCTAGCGTAGTTACTTCTTGTTACGTAATTGTCCCGTAGTGATTTTTCACCTATTTGCTTCGTTTACGATGTAAAAACTTTTCTCTGACGCTGAATGTTCTTTTTTGTTTCTTTTTATCACTCTGACTCGCTTTGCCACGCTTCGAAACTGTAGTAACCCCCGTGCACGAACCTCTATGCGAGGAAAAAAATAAAAATTCGTTTTTCCTTTTCTATTCTACTTTCCTTGTCCTTCCGTCTGTCTACGTTCTGTTTCTTTGTCGCTTTCTTCGTCTTCTTCTTATCTCTGCTCTTCTTGTGCGACGCAAACCGTCCACGGACTTTTCAGCAACGAGACTCGGAGTCGGATCGGAAGGACGCGAAAAACAGCTGGAATGTTAATATAACAGCAGTCTCTTTTCTTCATCTCTAAAAATTATTTTCTCTCACTAATAGATCAGTATAAAAATCGTTAGGAAAGCTTGAGGTTTTGTAAAGGGGGGGAGGGAGGAATTTAGTATAATCGCGAATTTATCGTTGTCTTTTTTTGTCTTTGTACTTTCAGAGGAACGGGAGCTCGAGAATTTGTGCAACAACGGAAAGCTTGTGATCAGCGTTTAGGAAAAATCGTCCGGATCCTCAACACCAACAGACCAAAAAACGCTACTTGAGTTCGATTATTTTAATGCAATTTTGAACGTTTTTATAATTAAACAAAAAAATTTTAATGCTCGATCGGTATTTGACCTTAGAAAGGAGATAAAAATGTTTCATTGAGTTTTCTGGAAAGAGAAAATAACGCGAGGGCCGGAAAGAATTTTGAAGATTCGGCAAGCTTCCGGAATTAACCGCGCGAGCGCTATGAGCGCGTATGTGCGAAGCCGTCTAAAAATTATTTTTACTTCAAAAATCCACTAATCCTTTGATTCAATCGAAAGAAGTCAAGCACGAAGAACCAATGCATAGTTCGTAGCCGCGTCAATAGCTACAGAAAAAAAGTACAATGTACGAAGTCAATACGAAAATATCGCTCGTTAATTTCACCAACGCGAAAAAATCACTGTGTGGGTCGCGCAAGAAAAAGATAAGAATCGATAAGCCGCCAAATGGTAGAAACAATCGGAGGTGATTAACGTCCACCGGAAATCGACAATATATTCGTGATAATTCTCGATGAGGTTTACCCGCAAGAATTATCGTCTTAATTTTATCAAAAATCGTCTCTACATGAAAAGTCGCATTAATTATGCGTACAAAATAACAAATATCAATAAATTTCTTGACATTTACCGACAAAAATGAACCGAAATTACATTCTTCGCCCAACAATTCGCGTCGGATCAAACTCGAGCGAAAACCACGACGTGTTCATCCGGTCGGTAAGAATCCGACTGCAAAGTTATCTCATGGATTTGCATTTCGAAGAAAGAAGAAATCCATTGTTCATCGTTCAACGAGACTAAAAGTACACAACCGTTTCACTTTTTTTGAAAAAATTCACGGTTTTATGTATTTATGAAATTTATTCGAAAAAATGTCTGCAAATCAGCAGTTTACATTCATGGTTGCTCGGTCGGTATGATACTCGGCGAGTCATACTCGCGTCGGAGACCGAGTGCCTCGTCAGATTCCGTCGGATAGCACCACGCGACGTTAAACGCTTCGATCCACCGTGCACGACTGAGGGTTGCGACGATAGCGCTTCCCAGCAAGTTCAACAGTTTTACACGTTGGCCTGTGTCGCGTGCACTCATACAGTATACGCATGCGGATAAAGTCGCTGCGCAGCGCGCAGTGTTATTTTCGTATCCGATCGTAGTATTGGACGCGTCCCCGCGAAGCCGCGCTCGTCTATCCGGTAAACTTTCGTGGATACGAGAGTCGTTAAATTATACTTCGTTTATAAAGACCCGACGGACCGACCGGCCCACGTAGTTATTCTCGCGACTGTGTAAACCCGTGTCGTGGCCCGGTGGCGGTTGCGATGACGGGCGAGGAATGGGGGTGCCGGGCGGAGGTGATACGAACGCGACAAGCGGCGCGAAGTTCTATAACGAAACGCGGGAGAAAAGAGGATGAGTAGCGATGCTGGGAGCGCTTCAGTATCGCGCGAGCTTTCGCACGGGTGCGACCTTGCGGGTGATACGTTCTCGCCACTTCTCGAATCATGTACGCTTCCTGCCTTTGTTCGCCGCGTTATGCTCGCTTACCCCGATCTTTGCGAGTGGCGGGAAAAGCTCGCTCGTAGCGCGGAGACCCACGGAACGATATTTTTTATGTGTTTTGGAACGCAACGGTCGTTTCGCAAGATTTTCATTCGAAAGCTGATCGCATAGTTTCGTACAGTTTGTGAATAATGGAAGTGAATAAAAGCGAGCGGGAATCAATCGTCACACGTCTGTACTTCTCACACGTAGTTGAATACTGCAGCCAAAGTTTACGAGTGTGTTCGCGTGCGCGCATGCGCGATACTGTGTAGGCGCAAGAAAAATAGTACGGCAATTTGTGTTTGGATTAACAGCAAAAATTGAGTGGAACTTCTTCTTTTTTTTATCTCAAGTGAAATTGTCGCAGAATCAATGTGTTTTTTTCAATTCGATTCTAGTCTTCCAGAAATCCGTCGCAAATATTTTCATTTATTTATAGCACGGGAACACTTTTCGGTGATAAAATATTGACAGGCTTTTATCAATTTTAGTTTAATTTGGTCGAACAGTAATTCACTCGAGTAGATTCGAGGGGGTTTAATGTAATTCTTGATTTTTGTAAATGTAGGAAATAGATATACTCAAGGGCCTCGCAGGGATACTTCGTGTCTGAAAAAATATTTTTTCAAAATAAAAAAAAGGTATTTTTGTTGCGCGTAGCCGGAGGCAGTTGAGCGTCTCGGATAAAATCGTCGAACTGCGAACAGAATTTCGAGTACTGCGAAACGAGTATTACGAAACTTCGAATACGAAACAGTTATGAGAAAATGTTTTTCGTCCGTTGAGAAAAGATTGAAAATAAAAAAAACATTTCAAATATGAAGATGTAATTCGAATCGATAGAATGCAACAAAAGATAGCATTTCTTGATTTATAACCTCAATAACATTTTTTTTATTGAAAGATATATATATATGACTCTGATTTAACAATAATACAAAATGTAGTTTCTATTCCAAAAAACTAATCTTTTTTCTGCAAATTCCGCGCGTTTGAAGAAAAGGCCGTTCCGTGTTTTCAAGTTGTCGAAACATCTTTGAAAAAACTACGTTTACAATTCGATGTTTTATTTATAATTATATAGAAAAACGAATAAAAAAGTAAAGTCTCCGCGCCATGGTTTTAGAAAGCGAATGACCAGTTGATGACCGTCGCTCTGCGCGTGTAGGCAGGTGTGGACGCGATAGCGGAGTGCAAGGTGCACCCTTGACTCAATTCACGCCCGGCGGTTAAACGGAGCACTGCGCGGGCACTTCGCGTTGATTTTGCGTCTCTCTCTCTCTTTCTCTCTCCATCGCACGTGATTATATAGTCGATGATTTCGGGTGGCGTGTTCCGTTGGTGAAAACAAAATTCGACGAAACGAAAAACACGGTGCTCGCTGGCGTACTTCCGGTTTCTTCCCGTTTCGTTGGGTCAAGCGTTTTTGCGTGAGATATGAATAGTTTGAAGGACGACGACGTCGACGACGAATATTCGACGAGCTCGAGCAGGGACGAGCCAATCGTTGCTTACTTTCTTCGGAAGTTTATTTTTTCGAAAAGTGGCAAAGTCATAACTCGTAAACTCGGCTTAATAGAAAAATAAAAGAAACAAAAAAAAAAATAAATAAAAAATAATCGTGATTATTGTTGAAACACGATGACGAAAGAGTGAAACGTTTTGCGCATGCGCGCCCGCGCGCACTTTTCCGTATACGAATCTGTTCGCGGCAGGCGAAAGGATAGCGCGTCGTGATGAGCGGTAAGCCGTCTTTGTCGACTCTGCAGGGGAACACAGCCCGTAAAAGCGCGACGAGATTCCGGCTCGGATCGGCGACTAGCAACGATCAACAGCGCACGGACGCGAATCCGACCAACGCCAGAATCAAGAAAGAACTGCCCGACGATGAGATAAAAGTACATTTTTTTTTCGTTTTGTCTCGTTGAATCATTATCTTCTACTCGTATCTTCTTGAATCCCGTGTATCCATCACGAAATTTGCCGTATCTTTCGTTTGCTACTTTTTACGCCGTATAGATTCGTAACTTCGGACTCGCGCCCCTCCACCGCGCGGCAGTAGAGGGGCGCGCGTCCCTATTGGCTCTGAGCGGTCCGCAGCAATTCCTATTCGCTCCGAGCTCCGCGCGGAGTGGGAAGTAGGCGGAGCTACGCTCTCGGTTCGACAGAACGGCACAATATATACCCACGAATTACTCAGAAAAATTAATAAAAAAATTACGGTATTTAGAAATTAATTTGAAAATTAATAAAAAAAACTAATTTCACTTCGAAGCTTCACTAGGAAATGTCAAATTAATGATCAATTGATTGATCTTCCCATCGAACAATTAGACTTGAATTAATACATTAAAAAAAATTGCTCGTATCGTCGCAACGACGCAACGACGTTTTTCCTCTTATTTGCTACGCTCCACGATGACAACGCTTCGAACGGCTGACTCGCTATGCGTCGTTACTACTTGAGAGTACAAGCGTCCAAACCGCCACTATAGCGTCCACGCTTATTTTATCCCGCGGTGGAACCCAGTTACGTGACATTTGAATCACCGTGTAGGATTCTCTTTTTTCCGTTTCCTCTTTTTCGTCGGCATCAACCAGCGTTTTTGTTCGTTACAAAATCATCCATTGCTTTTCGCTACTTCTCTCACCCTCTCGGATTATCCGATGGCTTTTATAAATATTTACACATGCGCGCGCGTGCGCGCAAACTCACTCACACCCGCAAAACCGCGCGCGCACTCTCGAACTCACACACACGCGCGCGTTCTTGTTTCTCGCGCGAAATATAAGGCGGATCGCGTATACACGGAAATCGAACCCGCTCAGGTGAGCATACAAGACAAAAGGTATAATGACGGGAGCGAGAGAGAAAGACCGAGGGAGCGGGAGATTCGACGGTGTCGCATTTCAGCCTATTATGATTCCGAATAAATCAGGCGAAGGAGAGTAACATGAGACTCGGGCGCTCCTTCGTTTCCACACATACAAATACGTTTTCTTGTTTATTATTATTATTATTATTATTACTATTGTTATTATTGTAAATATAATAATTTTAATTACTGTTACTATATTTTTATCGTGTTGAAAAAGAGGGAAAATCCGTTACAGACCATGAGCGCCTATGTCGCGTAATTATAAATTATTATTGTTATTATAGTTATGTTTATATTATTATTATTTTTATTTTCCTCTCTCATACGATTTCATATGATTTTTATTCTTTTTTCGTATCATCCGAATAACAATGATAATAACGATAATAATAATACTGTAAAGAATACAATAATTGAAACGGACGGATGCGTCACGATTATTATTATTCTGAATGAATTGTTTGCAAATGGTAAATTTTTATATATGCCAGTACGATCGATATACGAAAAGAATAATGGGGGAAATAATAATCATTCAAATACCGGTTATAGATACGAACTTTTAATTACAAAAATGTATTATTCTCTCATGTGTGCGGAGCCTGTAATTATTCGTTCGGATTTAACGAAAATCATTGTCGAGGATTCGAGCGAAATGCGACGAAGAAAAAAAAACGGTTCTTTTCACGTTTCATGCTGTGTAGGCGCGTCTCGTTTTGGCTAAGCACTCCTGAAAAATGTACGTATTCGAAAAGAGGTATGATGAAAACTGTCAAATAATGCGCGAGGCGCAACTCTCGAAAGAAATTGATTTTTCGATATTTTTGGCCGAAGCCCGCGTAACGGCGCAAGGACGCTCGTGTACGCGAACACGATGAACGGAACCGAAACCATAAATATTACGAGCTCTTTCGTGAGAGAAAGATAGAGGGGAAAAAAGAACGGAAAATTACCGCAGATCCGGTTAGACTTTATTGCTGCGATACGTCAAACTTCAAACGTGCTCGGTTCCGTTGTTTCGGCGAAACGAATTTTAGTATTCTCATATTCGCCTTTTTTCTTCGTTTTTTTATCTTTTTCTCCTAATTACAAGTTTTCGCAGCGTTCGTCTTTTTTTCTTTCCTTATCTTTCGTTTTCGTTACGTAAAAACAAACGCCGACGCTTTCTTGCGCGAACAAGCAGTTTCCCCGTCTCCCTTTTTTTTTTGGCAACGCGCAATCACGAGTCTTCGGTTAAACGCGGTTCTCTTATCGATCGATTAATCGGTCTCGTTCCGCGTGCGCGAATACGGGACGTTTGAATCCAAGACGTCGGCGAGCCAGCTGGCTCGCCAATCGTGGCCGTTGGTTGCTCGTGTCGCCGCGGAGAGAGACGGTCAGCTAGAAAGAGACCCGCGGGGCGGCGGAGTTCGGTGAAACGATCCGCGAGAGTAAACAAACTCGAACGGTGCGTTCGGGTGTAAAGCTTGCAGAATAGATCTTTCCGAGTCCAGTTCTTTATGAATTTCCTTTGAAAAAAACTTTCCTGTCAGAAATAATTTTCTTTCAAAAATACTTTTCTTTCAAAAATATTTTTCTTTCAAAAATACTTTTCTTTCAAAATACTTTTCTTTCAAAAATACTTTTCTTTCAAAAATACTTTTCTTTCAAAAATACTTTTCTTTCAAAAATACTTTTCTTTCAAAAATACTTTTCTTTCTTTCAAAAATACTTTCCTTTCAAAAATACTTTTCTTCAAAAAATACTTTTCTTTCAAAAATACCTTTCTTTCAAAAATAATTTTATTTCAAAAATACTTTCCTTTTAAAAATACTCTTCTTTCAAAAATACTTTTCTTTCAAAATACTTTTTTTCAAAAATACTTTTCTTTCAAAATTACTTTCCGTTCAAAAAATCTTTTATTCAAAAATACTTTCCTTAAAAAAAACTTTTTATTCAAAAATACTTTCCTTTAAAAAAAACTTGAAAAAAAATGCCCGGCGCGATACGCCCTTCCATTGGGTTTGATGGTCGCGTTCCGGACTCATAGACGGCGTTAGGTGTCAGTACGGCGTTCCATCAAGGTGCAACACGCGGAGAGCGCCACCGTCGCGTCCAAACTCGCGAATTCTCGTCGGCCAACAAAACGCGCGACAAATCATCCGAAAGAGGGCTCTCGCAGTCTCGCCAGCGGTAGAAAAGGTCACGAACCAATCATCGACGATCGTCATCGACTGATGGGCTCGAAGCGACCTCTGCGCTGATAGCCCAAACAAACTCGCCCTTTCCTTTGCTCGATTCAATCGACAACAATCGAGCGAAACACGGTTCGCTCGCAGTCTCGTTACTTATTTTCATTTGTTTCTCCTTTTTTTACCAAAATCCGGGCAATCTCCGCTATCCCCAGCAATTTCTTTAATGCGTTTTCTCTTTTCCTCCGACCGTTCTCTTATTATGACTCCTTATCGCAGGCGCATCGTAAAAGTTAATTTATGCTGCAATTTCCCCCTCAAACACGTACACGTAACGCGAAGCGAACGATGCGGTATAAATTTACATTGTCTCTGTGTATAACGTACCAGATACGAAAAGTTTGCTCGCCGCGTATATATCGATTGTTGCGAAATTCGACGAAGGTATACCGGATCACGAATGTAAAAGGGCGGGGTGTGGGGGGGGGGGGGGGGACCACAGACCCACAGGAAAAATGGGGAGGGGGGCAAGTTTGCGGGCGTTCGGCGGGCGATGAAACGTCGTGAGCTGCAGCGAAGGAAAGGGGGGAATGGCGAGGCGGGGAAGGGAGATGACGTAGGGTGAAACCTCCGAAAGCTTCGTGCCATAAAAGTTTTTCTCCAAACTCATATCCCTTTACGTTATGCCATACAACGTACGTACATGGTAAAATTCCTCAGTCGCAATGCACCCAACGGATTCAAAGTTCGGGCGAAAGTAAAACGGAAGTTTCGGCTTTTAATCGTTGGATGAGGTTAGAAGTTGGATAATGGAGGCTAACGGATTGTTTCGATAGTGTATAAACGCATCGCTGCTTATTACGTGCACGAATATTGTTCTGTGATGAAAATATAAAGTGGCTGACGATGAAAAATTATATCTAAGCCGGTCGTGGCTCAGTGGTCAGAGCGGTGGACTGGCGATCGAGAGGTCGCGGGTTCGCGGCCCGGCTCGCGCCTCAGATTTTTTTCGAATCTACCGTTGCGCGAGCATACGTGTGTATGTTTTCGACACTCCGTGCGTGCCCCGTAACGTTAAACACACCGATTATGTGTGAATTTCGCTGTTGAGGCGGCGGCGCGCACGCTCTATGGGAAAAGGCACACCTGGAAGGCCAGACGGGGGGAGTCGCCGCGGAGGGTGTTGTTATTTCATAACTCGTGCGATCTCGAGCACATTTGCAACTTGAGGTTACACGCGCTCTTCTCCTATACACGCGGGCGTCATGGATCGCGCAACGAAAACACAACTGCGTTAAGCACGAAATAATATCTGTACTTCTCTACCATGTGATTTTCCGTTTGCTGGCGACGGAAAATGGAAATAAATCGCTGATAGGAAGACGAGGGAGAGGGGAGGTTTTTCAAACGGTAAGAAAGTGTTACATTAGGGAATGAAGAAGAGAGAAAAGGAAATCGGTGGGGAAAGCTTCCCCGGGAGACATTCGTTAATGTCACTACGAAAAAGGCGAGTTTTGTATTAAAATATGGGTAGCAAGGGTAAATCAGTAATCCAAGGAGGGGTTGTAAATGATACTTTGCCAATGATACACAAGCTATACGTCAGTGTGACGGAGGGAGAGACAAATTTTACACAACCGATTTCAACATGATACAACGTATTCGTGCTTTTGGGATCAGCGTCCTGGAGCCAAATGTATATCTATCTTGTCGTCTTACGAACGAGGGTTCGTAAGTATACAAATCTATGTATACATATATATATGTATATATATATGCGTCGCGTTTATACTCGCGCCGGCGAGACACTGAAGAAGAAATTTTTTTTTTTTTTTTTCGCGTAGCGCAAGTCACGATACACGAAGAAATTTTATACCACGCGACATGGTCGAGCCGCCTTGCTCTACGTGGTCATCTTGCCCGACCCAATGTCACGCGTCGCCGAACGATCGCGTGTACAAACAATACGAAAGGCGAGACGCGTGTGCATGCACGCACGCACGAATCAGACGGAGCAATTATCGCCCGTGTGATCTCAACCTCCGGACAATGAGATCGGAGTTGTAAGGTTGTATGTATAATGTAGTCGCTCATAACCACAAAGTTTATAAGTGCACGATAGTCACGAAGCTTCGGAGATTATTCACCGGAAAACCAGTCGTATAAGGGATTCAATATTCAGCTTATAATCGAACTATTTTTTTGGGATCAATGACGAGGGTCTGGTTTTTATGGACTTCATGTTTGATTTGTGTTAACTTGTCTTGAAATATCGTGATTTCGTGGTTTGTAAAAATGCGAGAATTAATGGGTTTTCAAGTCTGTATCGAAAAAAAACTCCATTTTGAATACAGCGGAATATAATAAAGTTCCCGATACTCGATACTTCCGGAAATCGTCTTTTGTGCTTGCCATCGTCGGATTTAATTTGATCGACACGTTTTTTTCGAGCGTCGGTGTTTGACGTTCACAGGCTGCACCTCAAAGGCCCTCAAACATCGAATACTCAGTAAACGTGTGACCACTTTACAATAGTTACCCCGTATAGAGGCACGTCTCATAAACGGGGATAAAGCCGCGCGCGATTCCGCCTGGCCTTGCCTATAACTGACTTTTTCTCATGCGTATAATAATGAATGAGATATCGCGTTACAGCAGTGCCGATAGACGCGGGGTTGGGTTACGAACGCATATACGCGAGTCGAGTGCGCACACACGAGCGCGCACGGACCTGCGGACGTTTATAGCGCCTGCGACCACGTGACCCGAGACTTTGCTTCGCGCCGTTCACGAGCTTCACTTCCGAAAACATAAAATGTCCGGGGGATGTGGGCCTCTCTTTTACTCTTTGTGTTTTCACAGAGCTTGTGCAACGACTTCAAAAATAGTTTCGGTTTTTCAATACATCAATCGTTTCTTAATTATGAATAATTTTTCAGCCGTTTTTCCCTGATTAATCATTTTTCAATGTTGAATAACTTTTCAATTATTTTCCAATTATATTCACAGTTTCATGCTCAACATTTTTTTTCCACACGTGAACGATTTTCAACCGTCATAAGCACGGACGCTTTTACCGACGAAACAATTTATGATCGGTTTTGGTTAGTCAGGTGACATCCACCAACACCGCCTAACGAGATTGTCGTTTCGAAAAAAACAAACATTTGGATACTACACTACCACTGCCGATCGAACCCAACCGTCTGTTCAAGTGTGGCGACTCCGTAGAACGCTGACATGGCCGCAGAGCGGCGTGCCAGTACGCGGGAAAAGAAATGTTGCCAACTTCGCAACGGAAAAAGATAGATTTTTAGAATAAGAAGTTTGTCAGCCTCAGCTGGAGAGAATCGGAACTAAGAACATTATTCGAAAAAGATTTGAAGAAGCCGTTGCCAGTACAAAAGAGACGCTCCTCAAAGGGAACGCTTGAATAAATTATATAACAATTAATAACAGTTAATAAAGACAATAAGTTATTATAGACTGTTTGTGAGTGTGTTTCATTATCAGACCACCACACAAGAATACTAAGGGCGCCACCTGTCGGCGAGCGAACGAGCCTTCGTTTCTCGTTCGCAACGATCCAATCGTAAATCTTCTCCGGGACGACCGAGAACGTTCTTGTTTTTCTTTTCTATTCTTTCCAGCAACAACACCCGGAGTCTCGTTTAACGGAGCTCGGATAGCGCGAGTAACGAAACACTCGGGCGTATCGAATTGCCGGGTTGGCTCTGCGGGCGCCACGCTGTGGCCGAACTCGGCGGCTGCGCGGAGCGCCGCCCCACGGTCTTTACACGAATTAGCTGCCGGACAGACGAATCAGCGTCCGCAATAACGAGAAACTAGAGAAATACGACGAAAATGCGCAATAGTTTCGTAACTGTTGATGCACCGTGCTTGAAAAGGGTTACCAGTTATATTAACGTTTTTCAACTTCCGGTTGGCGTACCATACCTTTTTAATCTATTTTTTTTATCATTATCATATTTATTCGTTTCAAGGAAAAATGTCAAAATGTTTGCGTTTTTTTCGGATTCGTCGATTGTACAAAATCGACGAATATTCGCTGAGATATTTTTAGTTTGCCCTTAATTTCGGCTGCGGACACCCTGTGTGTAAAGGGCGCAGCTCATCATGCACGTAAATTCACGTATTTAAATGTATACGCGTATACATATATACGCTTTGAAAAAGTCCATCTCTCTCGTCACTACGGGTCTTCGTCTTTCTCGATTCGGAGGCCGGAGCGTAACTGAGACTGGTCGACTAATGGATTGATCCGACGGGTCACTTGATATCCCCGATATCCACACCATGTACGCGCAACGAGCGAGCAAGCGGGCGGGAGGGGAAGAGTGGGAGAGAACAAGAGATACATGGTACATCACGCATGATGCTATATATTAACGTAATGTGAAACACATTCATACGTGTGTATGTGTGTATATATCTCTCTCTCTCTCTCTCCGCTCGCGATATTCGTTCCATATCACCTTAATTCCCGGGGTTCTGTGTAAAGAGGAAGAAAAATCCTCCACGAAGAATCAAAGTCCATAACCCTCTTGTATAACACGAAAAGTTGTGCTCTTTGCGTCTAAATGGATTTGAATGATTAACTCGTATAATTCGCGCGGTTGATTTTTCTTCATCGTGTTTATTAACGTGAAAAGTGGTTTATGAAATGACACATGAAAACGTAATTCGTATTCGTATTTTGAAAAAGATAATTCTGGTGACTTGTCTTAGAATCCAAGCTGCGTACTTTTCAATAAAAACAAATACGAATAAAAGAAAAAAATTCCAATGTTGTCTAACATTTTTTACAGTCCGGATATCATTATTAATAATAGTAAAAATAATATTAATAATAGTAATGATAATAATGATACGATAATTTTCCGTGTACGCGTTAATCAGCGAAGAAAATTTACATTTAGATTTTGTTACGATAACAAACGGAGAAAGGTGGACAATAATTCTGCAATGGATTAATACAATATGATACCGGTACACAATAAATTATAACATCGCGTTTCGCATACACGGCGAATATTCGATGCGGCGGAAAACATACAAAAAGTACGTCCGGTCCAAATCGGGATTCTGTTCCCGGATATCGGCTGGATCATGCAAGGATAATGACTTCTCGTGGAACGAAGGGGCAGTTTACAGCACTGGATATCATCGGAAGTCTATTGGACTCGTTCGTTAATTTGAATGGTTCGTGTGTTTGCGTTACAGGAGTATGCGGCGACCGCGATGAGCGAAATGCTCGGCTGGTACGGTTATGAGAAGGTCGACAGTGGATGCACGAGCGGCCTCAATCTGGATCATTTTGGCAATAGCGCAGCGCCGTCGGACTGGCGGCGTCTCAACTCAGCGCCATCCAGTTATCAGCGTAAACAGCGTGAGCTGGTCGCGACGTTGACGGTGAACAATGCGGTACCGCCGATCGCCGCAGCCTCGGTATCACCAAGCGATCGTACCAAAGGTTCGTCCAGATCACCGATATCGTGTCGCGCTTCGAGATCCTCGCCCACCGGAGTCTCCGTCAGCTCGGGAAAAGACAACGGTAGTCTCGTGGGAGCCGGTCATCGACCATCCTCGCGATCCTCTTCCCTTCAGACGGGACCGATCAGCCCTCGAGTACTGGACAACAGCGACTCAGCGTCGGACACGCCCGGTAAACTTCATTTTTTATTGTCAACTCCGCGTGATATTGAAACTTGGTACAAATCTCTTGATAACTTTTTCATTTATCGAAAATCGTACAACTTTCGTTCGACCGTTTTTTTTCTGCGACGCTTCGTTTCCGAGATATCAGAGGGAGTCCTCAAGTCGACACGCGGACACCCGATATATGAAAAGTACATTACGCGCTGTATCTCCGCTCCAAGTACAAATAGGGTAATTCGAGGACAGATGGCCATAGTTTTTTCTGAGGCAATTTATTTTGAAGTACATCAAATGAAACAAATATTTTTATTTTTATTCAGTCGTTTGTTTATTAGTTATCAAATTGAACACGAAATAATAACAAAAATCCAACGTTAACTTTACTTAAAAAAAAACATACACAATGGGGTGGCCATCTCTCCTATGCTATTCAATATAAGATGGCCATAGAAGTTGAGGTAAGATGGCCATACTATTTTAA
>JAPYZJ010000238.1:0-57305 GCA_030522765.1 Ophioninae sp. B BG-2022a
AAAAATATATTTCATAGGTTTACTCTCAGTCAGGGGTAATTAATTAATTCTTAGCCACAAAACATTTATCTCACAATAATAAGTTTTGATTGTAAAAAATAATCGATATCTTTTATTCACATTTTTAAAGTAAATTGCTGGTCAAAAATAGTTTTCTAGATAAAAAATTCAATTCCTTAAAAGCCAGCTGATCTTGATTTCGTTTCTAAATATGCCGGGATGCAACTCAAAATTAGAACAAAAAGTATCTTTATGAGCCGAGAAAATGTGTTGAGCATTGGTAACATTGAATCTTACTAAACTCAAAGCAAGCGCTTCTTTAACATTGAAAGCAAAAAAAACTGTATTTTTATGCACTCCCATGATTGAAAAAGGCGAATACAAAATACTGCAGATTTTAAATGTCTCGAAATCTATCGCCAGCCAGCAAAGTGCTGAATATTGCCCCAATTCAGAAAGCATATTCAAATGCCTAGTCGAAAAGGAACTTAAAAACTACGTCTTTTATTTTGTTGAAGAATTTAATTTGGGACAAAACAGCATTATTGAGATTGTTAAAGAAAATGCAGTGTCATCACTGATTTATAAAACAGACTATAAAATAATACTACAGAAACCTTATATTCATGATATAGAATTTTTGAAGGAGCTACAGAAGAAGAAGGTTTAAAAACTACATCCAATAATAATATGTTATTTTATAGAACATTCTAATCTTTTTAATAATGTTATTTGTTTATGCATTCAATCAGACTCAAGTTATAGTTTGTATTCTGATGCCTTTAGTCAACAAATAAGCAGATAAGATAAAACATAGGATGTTTTACATTGTTTGAAAATGATTTAAAAATGCCACGAAAGTTGAAATTAGCAGAGTAAAAACAATAAAATTGTATATTGCTGCTTATAGACTAAAGTCAAAAGATAGTGAGCCCTAGTCATAAACATCTTCTGATTTCTGCATTTTCCATATAGTTGCCCCAGTTATTTCACTTGTCTTATTTTGTCTCTTGTGTGCCTTTTGCCATTCTAAAAATTGTGCCTCTGTTATCTTTTGTATTTCTGTATAACTAGAATCTATTTCTTTAGAAATCTCGTTCTTCTTGCTTTCACTGTTCGATTCCTTCTGTAGAACATAGTCGTATGCTGACTTGTACCCTTCCATGTCTGAGCTAAAAGTGTATGTGTTCCCGTTGAATGTTATATTGATGGCATTGTTGTCTAAGATTTGGAAATCTTTAAAAATATACTTCAAGGCAGTCTTTTCGTCCATGGGAAATTTTAAAGAATTTTTTAAAAGTCAGATAAAAGATTTAATGGCCATTCCTTTGAAAAATAATCCATGTTAGTCAACAAGAAGACAAGATACAGCATTAGAGTTCTAAATTGAAAAAATTGTTGTTTTAAAGATTAATTGCAAATTTAAACAAAAATATTTTCCATATTCTGATTTTAAATATATTTCAGTTTGAATTTTGTCAAATAGGGATTTATTTTTTAAAACGGTGTTTTAGATGGACTTTTTATATTTCATAGAAGACGCCTTCATGATCAATCATAGGATTTTTGTAATTTTTGCGGCCATCCTACGAGTCTACGCAGATACATGCAAGGATGGTGAAACAATGTGTTTAAACAACATTTTGAGAATATGCTCCTCAGACGGATACTGGCTGGAAGCAGAATGCCCATCAGGATACCAGTGCAATAAAAACAAGGATGCGATTTCCTGCTCAAGGAAAGGGCAGAAACACAACAAACCTGACACGAGTTCCAAAAATAAACAAAGAAAGACATCTGATGGAGAAGATACGGATGAAAGTGACAGCATTGAGATAGAACCCAGCATGAGCAAGGATCTGAAGACTGCCAAAAGCAGAAATAGGACACGGACGGTAACAGTGACCAAAAAGCGCAAAAAGAAAGCAAAGAAGAGGTCCACAAATGACGAAAATGCAGGTCCAGAAGCAAAGAAGCCCAAAGAATTTCAGTTTGAGTTTACTTCTCCAGGTCAGCCTGGAACAAACCCGACAGTGTACTCGATTGTATTCCAAAGACTGCCTAATTCCGACAATATTTTTCAGCAAGCACCTTTTGGACAGCAAAATCAAGGTGTTTCAGGGGATGTAAATAAAAACCAAGGAAAAGGAATAACAATGGGACAAGGAGAATCTCCAACTATAAGTGCTCCATCGCCAGGTATGCCTTCAGCGGGTGCGCCACCAGCAGGTGCTCCTCTGCCAGGTATGCCATCAGCGAGTACTCAACCAGCAGGTATGCCTTCAGCGGGTATGCCTTCAGCAGGCGCTCAACCAACAGGTACTCCATCCGCAGGTGCGCCATCGCCAGGTGCGCCATCTCCAAGTACTCCACCATCTACAGGTATGCCTTCTGCAGGCTCTCAACCATCAGGCAGTCCGCCATCAGCAGGAGATGCGTCAGCAGCTAGTACGCCACCTTCAAGTGCTCCATCGGCAGCAAGCGCTCCACCATCAAGTACACCATCAGCAGGTGCGCCACCACCAAGTACTCCACCATCAGCAGGAGATGCTTCATCTGGCAAACCATCAGAACCGAGTTCTTCTGCTCCCTCGAGTACCCCGTCCTCTGCCTCATCAGGTACCGATAGTAAATCAAAGGATTCTGCATCCTCAGGAGGTAAAGACTCTTCGTCTTCTTCAGGAGGTGGTGGGCAGATAATCACAGCCGAAAAGCTTAATGCCGCAATGAAAGCTTCTGGATTCAGCCCCAACTCAAAGTATGTAGAAGCACTGGTCAAGGGTGTGAATAGTAAGTACAAGGATAAAGAAATGGCAGCCATGATGCTGGCCCAATTTGCCCACGAGTCGGGTGGTTTTGCTCATTTAGAAGAGATCGCATGTAAAAGCGGGTGCGCAGGCCAGTATGGAAAAGGTGCCCCAGGGAAATCATACCATGGAAGAGGATTCATACAGCTCAGCTGGCCTGACAATTACAAAAAGGCATCACAGGCACTGGGAATGGGTGATAAGTTGTACATAAATCCTGAACAGGTTTCAAGTGATGTGGATATTGCTGTTAAGACATCATTCTGGTTCTGGGACACGAATGTCTCTAAAGCCCCAGGAGTATCTGAGGAGAAGTTTGGTGCGACTACCAAGGCCATCAACGGGGTACTCGAATGCAAGGGAAGTAACGTGGACAAATCCAAGAAAAGATATGCCATTTATAAAAATGTTGCAAAGGAGATGGGCATAACAAAGTTGGCTTCTGAAAGTGGATGCTACTGAAACTGGGATTAAATACTATTTATTGACATTTTTATCATCTTTACAGTGTTTTAACTTATCCCATGTCTCTGAGCTTGAGTGAATTCAGAAGACGAAGCGGCATCAAGCTAATGGAGGCTTTGCTGGAGTTGAAAACTAAGCACGGAGTGAATGACTTTCAGAATACCTTGGAGGACATTCAGCACAACTTTCTGATTCTGACTAACAGCTTTGAGATAAAAATAGGACCAGCGATCCAGGCCAAGAATGTGGCCAAAGAAGGCGAAATAGATAAAATTAAAGTAGGGAATTTTGTTCTTAGCATATGCGATGGAATAACTATCGATGTCGAGGACAAGTACAGAGAACTTGCCAGAGTATTTGTGAATCTGCCAGCTGCTAAGGCTATGGAATTGGCCCAACTGCTGTGGGACTACGACAGCAGATGCTGTGACTTGTGTGGTTTGTATTTTTTGAGTCCCTTTTTTGAAACTCCAACAGGTCGGACACAAGAAGAAGATTTTGTTATGGCACATCACCACAGCTGCTATGAGCTCTCTTAAAGCTTTTTGCAAGTCTTATTTTAGTAAATATAAATTACATCGAAAATCTCCTTTTAAACAATTTATTTTTGTTTCAATGAAGTTGGCAACATCTTAGAATCCACAATATTTTAAATCTAGAAATATTTTATGTGTTGCTAGATTACCACATTTGAATCTTTTTAGACAGTTTTAAATCCTTGCAATGAATGACCACTCTGATGTGGTTAAACAAAATAAATCTAGAAGATGGCCTATTCAGAAAAGGCCCACACTTAACTATCTACGATATTAATAAATATTTTAGACGCCAACAATTTGTTGTAAAATGCTTTTCCATCAATTTATTACATCATTCCCTGTTATTTCTCTTTTATAATACATTTATTAAAATTTCAAATATTTCTTATTCTTCAGTCTTTGCTAGGTTCTTTTTGTAAACTCTGTGTGCCAGCATTCTTGGCTTTTTTGTGTCAATTTCCCCTTTTTGCTCCCATTTTTCAAAGTTGAAGCCTTGCAGTTCAAGCCCAACAATCGCATCATCAATGGGAATATTCTGTTTTAAAGATATCTCTCGAACAGTAGTCGCGCCAATAACTTTATATTTCCAGTACTTTCTGAAACAGAATATTGCCTTTTTGCTGTAAGGTTTCCCAGCTCCTTTTATTTTATCGCTGACACCACGCTCTTCCGCTCCTGCATATTCTTTTATTTGACTGTAACTTACAAGCACTGTTCCCCAACCTTGCTTTTGAAAACAGGGAAATACCATAAAACAATCCAAAGAGTTGTCTCCACTTCTTTGCCTGCTGAAATACCCAAAAACCTCATCTTGATACACCACAAAGAAGTCGTAGTCGTCCACTTCATAGTACAAAGTCTTGCTCTTAAGGAATATTTGTGACACAAGACAAAGATTCTGTTTCCTATTCAATGGTGTCACCTTCGATATTTTAAAACCTTCCTCCTCGTAAACGGGAATGAAAGGGATTGTACACATTGCCATGTGGTTTTCTAGCGAGCGAAAAGTCGGATGAAAAGAAAGACATTTAGAACACACATTTAGAGCGCCGTTTATAGCCAGCAGAGGACTCTTGTACAGTGGGCTCAAGCAATGAGTGCCGTAGTTTATTTTTTTAATTTCTGATCTCAGCTTGGGTATGTCTAATTCCATTTTCCAGGGTTTGCAAAGAAATGGCTGCTTCTGAGTCAGTTGTAATGTTCTAAAGAGTTATTAGTATGACTTATGAAGAGATAGTTTTAGATATTTTGTTCTGTTTTTTTCATTTTTTGTTTTTTAGAAGCTGAGAAAGATAGTCTGTTCGTATTTGCAATACTATTGTGTTTGTCAGCATATTGAATGATAAATGAAACTCCTTGTATTTTATTAAAATTAGAAAATTTTTATCTGGCATCTCGTAAACAAGTGTTTGTTTGGAATTGCTTCTTTGTTAATTTCAGCAATTTAGAATGTCTCTGTCACGGCTCTCTGCAAATGGCTTAGTTAATCTTTAAGAATCAAATTGGTAATAAAAATAACCAAAAAAAACTGTTAATCAGTTCTTTGTTTATTTTTGAATTTTTAATTCAAATTTCTTATTAAAGCCAAGGTTTTGTTTACCCCAGTATGCTAGCTAAGAAAACCTTAGTCCTATTCAGTTATTTAAGAGCAGCGGACTTGATGACTGATTTAACCGTCAGAAGTAATCCTCCAGACAGTTTAGGCGATTTCAAAATAAAAGAAACCCAGAGGCTATATCCTGACTTGTCACAGCTGCAAGAAATAAGTGCTTTACCTAACAATTCTACCTCTACGATAAAAAGAAAAGATGGCGGCACAATTTCAGATTATGAAGCTTTTAAATTCGATATGGAAGAAATATTGCCAAATATGACGGAAGAAGAGGGTTTAAGGCTAATCAAAAGATTTGAAGTGGGGTTTCCACAGCTTTGCACTGAAAAAGCCCATGTAAAAGGCGAAAGAATTGCACATAATGAACAACCTTTGGGCGAAGAAATTTTTAGTAATAATATTGAAAATGTGGAACGTTTAATTGATGTTCCTAAAGATGAGGAATATTCCTGTGAAAATATCAAAAATAGCATAATCGGCTATCTAAAATCTGTAGCCAATCACGCCTTCTTGTTAGGTTGCAAAATTTACTTGAAAGTAGATCAATTTTTGAATTATTTCAGTGCTAAAAAAATTGAATAAACTGTTTTTTAACTATTTTGATCTGTAAAATTAATTTATATTGTAGTAGCGGCTGCATCAGCTTGATGCCTTGCAGTTGAATAAGCATCCTGTGTTTTACAGCTAAAATCTAAAATCATATGTTCAGAAACTTCCCACAAAACAAAAGTCATCATCTAGACCTTGATTAATCAACGTCTCTGAACCAATCATATTCTAACCAAAAAGGCACCAAATTAAAAGCCCTCAATTTAAAAAAATTATCTTTAGGCTGTAAAAATGTTCATTTAAGCTACATGCTGAGAAGCACATCAATTATCTATTTTGGACCAGCTGTTTTTTCACAAATTTATTTATAAAATCAAATGTTTATTGTCTAAATGCCCAAACCTGAAATGACTGTATTGAAGCTTTTTGTATGATAAATATTTTATCTATCTTGCAATTAAACTGTCTCAAACAATGAAAAGCAATGTAAATTTTTCAAAATTTTACAAATCCATGAATGTAAAAGAAAAGAAATATGCTATTGTTTTTGATATGAATGGTGTTTTATTCAGCAAAAATGAGTGCATTAATGACAATTTTGAGGCAAAGCCTGTTCTTACAGGCAGTAGAACTTCCAAAATTATTTATCTAAATGCAAGTCTCCAAATTCTCTCTTTGTTCTTTGAATCTCACAGCTTTTATAAAATAGCATGGACCACGATGATGAGGAAAAATTGTGAATGCATTTTTGACCAGCTTAAAAATGATTTTAACTGTTCTTTTGATAAGCTTTACTCACAGGAAGACTGCAAAGAAGGTATCATGACAGGGAATATTAAAACAAAATTTTGTATCAAAGATCTTAGAGTCCCAGCAGAAAACTTTGCACTAGAGATCGAAAATTGCCTTCTAATAGATGACAGCCGTGGAAAGAATGTTGAGGGGCAGAATTTTTACCATTTTGGGAAAGGAAAGAATGCTATGATTGAGGTATTGAAATATATCGATAAATTTATCGAATGTGAGGATGAAAATTGCTTGGTCAAGAAATTCAGAGATTAATAAATTTTGTCTATAAGTTTTTGAAAACATAAGTTATTTTTTGGTTTTTTCTGCCAGTAATAAATATTTAAATGCCTGCTGCATATGTCTTAATTGAGTATGCGAGTCTTAATTGAGTGTGTGAGTCTTAATTGAGTGTGTATGTCTTTAATTGGTTCAATAATAGTTTATCTAATGTTGTATAGTATATGATCTGATGTTAAAACTCGCAGATTTACGTGTTTTTGCAAAAAATTCCTTTTTCGTAAAAGTTTTTCAAAAATGTCTCAATTCATTCCCATGACTTTGTGGAAGTCTGATTTGCCTATAAATGATATAAAGCGCTACCCAAGACAGATTATACTCCCGCACGTGAAGATTGAGGGTCAGAAGCTTATTGACAGCTCAAAAGTAGTCATTATAGGGATGGGCGGACTGGGTGTTCCTGTTCTTACGTACTTAGCTTCTACTGGGATCAGCCAAATTGGGATTGTGGATTTTGACAGAATAGAGCTGCACAATATTCAGAGACAGGTTATTTACAAAGAATGCCAAGTTGGTCAATATAAAACAAGCTGTGCAAAGAAGTTTGCGGTGGAAGCGAATTCAACAGTCAAAATAGTAGAGTACAACGTAAAATGTACCAAAGAGAATGTCTTTGATATTATAAAGGACTACGATGTGATAGCAGACTGCTGTGATGATATTGAAAGTAGATACATTATTAATGATGCATGTAGAATCCAAAGAAAGAATCTTGTCAGCGCTTCTGTCTTGAGATGGGAAGGGCAAGTGTTTGTCATACCAAAAGACAAAGCTTGTTACAGATGCATGTTTCCAGAGATGAAAAGACAAGCATCCAATTGCAGTACGAGTGGAGTCTCAGGGCCTGTTTGCGGAATAATTGGTAGCATTCAGGCCAATGAAGTGATAAAGATGATTTTGGCAGGTGATCAAGACAGTGGAGATGAAGAGAATCCTATTGGTAATCTGATACTCTTCGATTCTCTGACAAACTGTAGCAGGCCAATCAAAAAAAGTTTCAAAATTTGCGGTGTCTGCAAAACCCGGAAAATGGGAGAAACTTTTAGCAAGCCATGCGAAAGCGAGAATAACAGTGAATGCAAAGTCTTGCCGTGGAATCACATAATAAAAAACATGTCAAAATATCAAATAGTGGATATAAGAACGAGTGATCAATATAAAATGTTTAGAGTTGCAGATTCAGTCAATATTCCCGATGTGGAGGCCAACCTAGACAGACTGAAAGAGTTCTATAAGCCTATTGTACTTTCTTGCTATAAGGGATGCAGCTCGAAGGATACAGTAAAATTGCTCAAGGCCCATGGCATTGATGCCTACAGCTCTGGCGGTGGGATTGAGGAGTTTAAGAAATACGTAGGATTTTATGATTTATAGGTCATTTTATAAGTAGAACTTTTATTATTAAATTGGATTTACAAGCACGAGGTTCATTAAAGCTGTAAAAAATTGAGCAGGTTTTTTTTTGCAATTTTACATCAAGAAAGCTTACTTTTTACAATTTTTACATCAAGAAAGCTTACTTTTTACAATTTTTACATCAAGAAAGCTTGCTTTTTACAAATTTATACGTAGATTTTTTATGGACAGGAAACTAAAAACAGCAACCTTAATAAAACGTTATTTAAATAAATCTTTTAAATGCGACAAATTCAGTTTCTACAACAAAATTAAAGGCACATATAAACTATTGTTGTAATTACGTAAAGTCAAGTGTTTTATGACAGTCTCAGATGTGAAGATCTGAACTGGCTGTTTATGCAGCAAAGATATTTGATTATTGTGAAAAAGTCTTGCCATTAGAAAATGGAAGAGGAGATGAAGGAAAGACACAGTATCTTAGAAAGAATAACACCAGAGATTTTCAAGGGACAAGAACAGCCAGACAAGGCCGTAATCGACAGAATCTGTCTCCACATGGCTTTAGCTGCTGCTCCCCATAAAATAACAAATGTCAAGTCTATAAAAGTGGATTCAGAAAGCATCTACGACAAATACGCCCCTAACTTCACTGTAGTCAAGTCTAATACTGTTAGAATGTGTCCGCTGTCGAGTGCTGAAATTCGCGTACCTTGGAACAGCACATGTGGGCATTCCTTCGAAAGAGATGCTGTGCTGGACTACATGGTTAAGATGAACTATAGCAGATGCCCTGTCATTGGCTGCAACAAGCCTCTGATCGAGAAGCAGTAAGTTTAAATAAAATGTGCAAATATCCTCATATTTTTTATTAAAGTGTTTTCAGCTGCCAAATAGGACCCTCAATGCTGTTGGTAGACAAGTACAGCCCTCAGAAGTTGCAGGATATCCTCGGAAACAAGGAAGTGCTGTCAATACTCTCGAGGATAAAGTCAGACTTCCCCCACCTTTTCTTTACTGGTCCCCCAGGAACAGGCAAAACTACTGTGGCCCACATAATAAAAACAGGCTTTGAGTGCCTCGAACTCAATGCTTCAGACGAAAGAGGAATTGATACAATAAGGACATCGTTGAAGGACTTTTGTAACAAGCAAGGTGACAATAAGCTTGTTGTTTTGGATGAATGCGACCATCTTACAACTGCTGCGCAGCAAGCCCTCCGACGAATCATGGAAACATCGAGCACTAAGTTTATTTTGATCTGCAACCAAATGTCTCAGGTTATTGAGCCAATACAAAGCAGATGTGCAGTGCTTAAATTCGAGAAAATATCTAAAACTGAGTTTGTTGATAAGATCAAAGACATTTGTTCTGAGGAGCATATTGACCTGACAGAGTCTGGGCTAGAGGCCCTAGTAAACATTTCTGCTGGAGACTTCAGAGCATGTCTCAACTGCCTGCAGCCACTTTTGAATCTGCAAATGCCTATTGATGATGACTTCTTGTACAAGCTGAATGGGATCCCAAGCTTTAAGATTTTAGAATCAATAATGGAACAGATAAAGCTGAAGAATTTTGAGAGTTCTATAAAAATGTTCAATGATTTGTGGAAGATAAAATTTGAAAGCACTGATCTTCTGGAGGGCTTCTTTAAGGTGGCTAAAAGCTGGGACAACTACGAGATTTTGAAGATCATAGGAAAGTACCATTTGAAGGCCAATGAGGGAGTCAATTCTAAAATGCAGTTTTACTCGATGTTCCATGAAATAAACAAAATATTAAATTAGTTAAAATGGTCTTGTTTATTGACAACTTTGTCAATTTAGTATCTTGCTTATGTTAAAGCATGTGAACTTGTGTTTATTAAATACTGTTGTATGTGAATAAATAATCCTTTATGTTATATGACAAATACTAAAACCAGTTACAAACCTTGAATCTTAGACAGGTCTTGTGAAAGGTATTAAAAAAATTTCTATTTCTAGAATCATGTCAAAATCGAAAAATATACCAAAACGAAACAGACTCATCAAATAATTTACTTAATAAAGCAGCTCTCTCAGATAACCTTTTTCAGTTGTTCAGGTGACTCATCGAGGTAAATTAGATCCTTTCTAGACTTTGTTTCCACCTTCTTCCAAATCACAAATGTAATATTGTATGGAGAGCAGTCAGGAAATGAGTCCAGCTCCTCCTCATTTTTGACAAAGAAGACATAATTGCCATCAGGGTTGATGTGAAACTTCCTGAAAAAGTCCTGGGCACTGTCATCAGGAACAAGCTCGTAAATCTCTCTATTTTTATAGAAAATCTTGTGGTTGATTGTTGTTGTTACTGTTTTGTTTGGCAGGCTTTGAAGACCCAAAATAGAAACTGTTTTGCCACTCCCATGGGGTCCAACGAAGTACACTGGTTTGGGGGCTCTTTTTAGTCCTTTGACCAGTATGCTGACTATTATTATTACAAGAAGCGCAGTAAAGACAATCTTGAGCATGGGTGCAAAATTTATAATTTCATATTTGTTCTAAAATGAAAGCTGATCTGCTTTGAGTATTGAGTTTAAATGGACTATAACTATGGAAAATATAAAGGAATATATTCAAAACAGCTTCAATCTGTACTTCAAGCTTCTGTTAACATATTTTTTGACACAATTTCACACTTCTTCTTATTCTTTTGCATCTACTGTAGTCATACCAAATGTAATCCTGGAATCTATTTTCGGTTTCTTCGTATTTCCATACTTTTCATGGGCTTTTAGAAGTCTTTTATCAACTACCATTGAACAAAACTGCTTTCCTTTTTTGTTTCCTACTTCTTTCAAATCATTTAAAATACAAATACTTATTAGAATTAGCAACTTTATGCAAATTAAAGATTTCGATTTTGTTTGTATTTCAAAATAGTTTCAAAACATTTTAAAAGGCATAAACTCTAAAAAACAATGACTTCGAATGTCGATCCTTGTGTGTCTTTGCTGATTTCAGAACTGAGAAGTGCTAACAAGAGCTTACAGGCAGATTTGATGAATTACGAGATCAAAAAAATAAACTCAAAGATGAAGTCTGATGAATCAAACATAAAATTTGATGTTTGGAAGAAGTTGTACATTCTGTCAATGGGCGTGCATATAAATCCTATGGATTTTGTCAAGGCTGCTGCTAGTAAAGATCTGTTCATCAAAAGGATGGGATATCAGGGCCTGCTAATGACTGAAGAATCAAATCATCTGATTCTAATGACTAATTGCATTATCAAAGATCTTGAAAATGATGAGCATAAAAATGAGGCTATTTTATTTTTGGGCAACGTCCAGGACAGCGCTAGGATTCTGGATGATGTTTACCTGAAGCTTAAAATTCCCAGAGAGGATTCTAAATTATACTGCAAGAGCATTGCTGCCAAGAGCAGGACCTGTGAAGATATGCCTTTTTCTCTGGCTTTATCAAGGGAAGGTAATCTTTATACAAAAATCCAGATTGTTTTAGACAACAACTACACTAAAAATATAACTGAAAATGACATTTCAAACCTCAAGGCAATATTTCCATCTTTCAAATGTGACTTGCTCAAACTTAAAACTATACAACTTCTTGTTCGACTTTCCACAGAGTCTGGGATGATTCTTGAAAACAGTATTGTGCAGATTTTGGAGAATTTTATGCTATTTTTTCAGAAAAAAGCCAAAAAAAAGATTGATTTTGCTCTCGCAGTGGAGTCAGCAAAGCTTCTTATATCAGTGCATAGAGTTAGTGAGAAACTAGAAGAGTTTGTTTTGAGACTGATTTCGTCCGAAAATCCCAATTCTAGATATATTGGATTTAAGCTTATATGCCAATATAAGATCCTGGCAGAAATTGCAATTGACAGAATAATTGATCTGGGAATTTCAGAAAAGCTGCATTTTATGACATTATTCAATCTGACAAATAAGTCTAATTACAAAATCATTTACAGCAAAATGTCTAGTGCATTCCCAACCCCAAACAGTGGAAGATTGTCTGTGCAGAGACAGCAAGAAAATATAAACAGAATCTTGATCAAGTTTTGTGAATACGGTGATCAAGACTTTATTGCAGACCTTCTTTATGAGGCGCCGCAGATTTACAGATCTGTCAGATTGAGACTGAAGTTGGGATCTGAGCTAGAAAAAAAGCTTTTTGAAAAAATTCTTTTTGCGAGAAATATCAACTACTTTTTGATTATTTCAGACTTATTCATCAACCAGCCAAAATACATTGATAAAATCCCAGCCATCTGCTCTAATACGATCCAACTGCTGACGGATGCGTCAGAATCTCACGAATATGAAAACTTGGATCATCTGATAGATTTTTTGTGTTCCTATGGAGAAGTGAGAAAAAACAGAGAGCTTTTTAGGTCTCTCATTACTTATGAGCTTAAAGAAAGGAATAATGACTTATACTTGAAGATGGTTTCAGGAATCCTGCGATTTAATATTTTGATCCCACAGAAATTAGTACATATCCGAGACAGTGTTTTCATTGAGTATTTGATAGAGGATGAGACTATTACAATAGAATACTACACCTTCCTAGAAAATGTCAAGATCTTAGGATTACAGCTTAACACAGAAATGAAGAAGGAAAATAATAAAATTGTAAAGGTATACAAGATAGAACCAGGTAAAAAGATTGTAATAAGTCTTATGGACAGAGGAAAAGAATGTACCAAAGAAATAAGAGTAGAATCAAAGAAATGAGAATAGAATATAAACATTATATTCTATAAGCGTTTTAGGTTCTGAAAAACAATTTAGATGAGAAAAAATCTGTTCTCAAAAATTATGTGATATCATACGCTAAATTCTTTAAAATAAACAACATTGGCTGCAACATAACTTTTGTGAGCAATAACAGTTTTTAAATAAAATAGACTCAAATTAATTTTACTGATTTTTAATGTCATCAAATAGATACTTCATTTCCTCGGAAACTTCTGGGTCTGCCTTATTAATAATTTCTAAAAGATATTCTCTCTCCCAAATGTTAAGGTAGTACAACAAAAAGATAGCTTTGTACTTGAGTATGTCGTCACAAGTTTCGATCAGGCTTTTGGAAAAGTATTTTCCTCCGTTGATAATGTTATGAATAGAAAGTTTGAAAAGCAATTCCCTGTCATCAAAGCTCTTCTCCAGCATTTTGATAGTCTTGTCGAGGTCCTTGCATTTAAAAAGCTGCAAAACACACATTCGCAAATAAATTTTGTTAGGATTTTTCAGGTTCTTCATCACGTGAGTTTTGAGCAGAACATCCAGCTCCATGCTTACATCAGAAATGCTGAAGAAAAGCACAAATCTCTCCAAATCATTGGCTGTCTCAAAGTTTTTCAGAACATAGGCAGAATCCTTAATGCCGAAGTTCAGGAGAATGCTTTGGCTGAGAACAGAGCTGTCGTAAGAAAGAAGGCCTGAAACTTTGAGATACCCGAGGAGATCCTCAGTCATTATAATGTTCTTTTTGAGAAATGCCACATCGTTTTCTATGTCCAGCCCACAAACAGCCTTTGCCTTAACATAAACTTCGAAAAATTCAGAATTGTACTGTTTCAGAAGATGCCCTTTCAGCGGCTCATCAGGCTTGTAGAACTTTGTAAAAATCAGCTGTTTGCTAAAAATCCTGAAAAGCTCTTCCACAAGAAACTCTTGGTCGTCAAACAACAAAAAAACATATTCCTCTTCATTTTCTGAATCACTGAAAATCTTAAATTCAACCTCGCCAAGATTCTCATCAAAAATATGTTCATAAATAAGAATAATGTCATTCTGGATTTCAGGATTCTTTTTTATGATGTCGTTGAAATAGCCACTGTTTCTGAGAATAAAGACGCCTAGCTCCCGATTGTATTTCTCCTTGATCCATTTTATTCCGTCCTGAAGGTTATCACTGAGTCTCTCCAAGAAATCTCCATTCAGGTAAAACGAGAATCCCTTGACAAGACGGAAAAAGTCAAAGAACTGCTGAGAAGGGTAGCAGAGAATTACGTTTATGATAGAAACATCATCAATAGCAACCTTGTGCTCAATCTGAAACTGTATGAGCTTCTCTACAACACGTGGATCCTTTATTAATGCATTTCTGATGTGTGCTGAATTCATTTTGATGGTTTCAGGCTGAATAAAGGCATCCAAACATTCAATAATAGTGTTCGGATCCTCGCTTCTGAACCCCAGATTCCTGTAATCAACTAAGTCAGAAGGCGGATTTTCTCTTGGCATAAAGCCATCTCTCCGATCGGCCGACAGAACATAAGGAGAGCCAACAGTCACACCAATTTTCAAAAGCTCAATCTCCCTCATTTCTCTTTTTTTGTGGAAATTCAAAAAACGGATCAGCCTTGGCAGCAGAAAGAAATTCTTGGACTTTATCTCTTTTTCTATTTCGTCTCTACACTCTACAATCTTGTCAATATACACGTCCCTGTCGTTGATGTACTTGCACAGAATCTCATAAATCAGTCCCTTTATCTCTCTACACACTTTTGTCTTCAAAATGTCCTGGAAACGGGAAATGAACTTGTAAAAGTTTATGCTTTTGTACTTGATTAGCTTGTTTATGCATTCTAACAAGTAAAAAATGGTTTTCTCGTCCTTGGGCTGGATCGATCTTCTCTCGGTTTTAGACAAATTCAGTAGTGTCTTCAAGGCACCCTCAAGCTCATCAAAGTACGGCTCCAACCTGAGATATGCCATCTCAGCAGACTCTTTATCAACAATCATTGAGCAGATGAATCCGAAATATGTGTCAGTATTTTCGGGTTTGACTTTTGAAAGAAGATCCTTGTGCTTATCCTGGTTTATCAGATAGAAAATTTCATAGACTATTTCCTTGTCTTTCCCAAAAATGTAAGGCTTGATCTCACTTAGAATCTTTTGCTTCGCGCTTTTTCTGAGCACATTTTTGTATGATTTTATCAGGCTCAGCAGTACAGGCCCAATGAGCTTCTTGTTGAGAACACTCAGCTCAAAGGATTCTAGTTCCAGCTCTGAGTCAAAGCAAATGGCAAGATTAACAGAAACACTGTCAGGAACCCGCTTGTTCTTCAGAAAATCCAACAGTTCCTGGTTGGAGTATTTGGAAATGAAAAGAATGTCAACAATCAAGTTCAGGATATTCTCGATTATTCTCTCTTTCTCCATTTGTGCGTGGAGATCCGTGCTGGGCTGTGCAAGCATCTTGTCCCTTATGTTTAGCATGCTGATTCCCATATCAATAAGCTTGTTTGGCATTTCTATCTCATTCTCCAGCAGATACTTTATGAGAATAAGACAGTTTTGTTTTAGTGTCAGCAGTATAACAGCCTGGCTGTCCTCTATGCTAAATGTCCTTATTTTCCCATACTCTATGCTCTCCATGGCTAGGATGTCCTCAATTGTTTTTATGTCCTTTGGCACAAGTGCTTGGAGGTTCCTGTAAATCTTTTCACTTATCTCTGTTAGTTCCTGTATTTCCATAAGGATGGGAAATTAACGAAGAAAAAATACATGTATTCTAAGCATAGAAAACACCATTCTTTTTATCCCAAATATGTGTACAATAGAAGCTATGACATTGGTTTGCCCTTGTTTGCTTCTTATTCATTTGCATAAATTTCATTTTAATTTGCAGCTTGTTTAAATCTGGGAATGTTGATCAATGGCTTCCTTTTCAAGTTTCACATTTGAAATTTTTGATTCGAAAAGAAAAGCTGTTTGAATGCAAAAGATACTCTTTGCAACTTCGATCTGAAGCCAAATGGGCAGAAACTTACATATACTTTGATTACGTAAGTTTATGCTTAAAATTTTTATTTTCTTATTTTATTTGTTTCATTAGCCCATGCCAGCTAAACATAAAACTCTTGAAATGATTATGGGAGAGCTAGAGGCCCTTCAATTTGATGACAAGGCCATAGAAGACTACAAAAACAGCTTCGAACACATAATTACAACCGAGAGTCCTGAGACCATCCACAAGCTTATAGATGAAAACCCTGATTCACACTTTGTTCTTGTTCCTTTGTTGGCTGGATCTTTGTTTATGCTGCATAGATTCCAGGACATTTATAATCTTATTTCCCCTTTGGATTTGTCAGGAGCAGACAGACACCTGGATTATTTCAACGGTAAGCTTATCAAATACTACTACCAGGCTCTTAAATATCTTGGCAAGCCTGTGGATCCTCTATATTCTCTTCTGGTTAGAAACAGGGAGTATGGCAATTCGTACTCTGTCTCTGTCCTGGTAAACTGTATTCTTGATTTTCAAATCAATAATCACATCTACCAGGAAATCAAAGAGCATATTCTAGATAATCACGAAAGAAGCAGATACTGCTTTTATAATGGCATCATAAATCTAGTCAAGGGAAACTACAAGACGGCCTTGGAGTTTTTTGATGAGTCTGACATTCTGAACAGGGAGCCTGAGCTTGACTCTGTGCTGAAGAAGTACATAATAGTTACAAAGCTATTACTGAGTAATTATTCTATCTTCTATCCATATAGCAAAGAGCTCATACCGTATTTCTCCCTGATTGGCGCCATTAAAAGGGCAGAAGTTGATGTTTTCTATAAACTGCTGGAGGAGCACAAAGACGAGTATTTTAAGATGAATCTGTATTTTATTATCAAAAGACTGATCCAGAATCTGATCCAGGAAGGCCTTAGGAAAATCACAGTGTGCTACTCCAGAATCCTGGTCAAAGACATAAACGAGATTTTAGGGATAAATGTGGACTATCTGATTCATAAAACAATCAAAGAAGGGACAATCAAGGGATATGTTGCTGATGGTGTGTTTTACAGCATGAGCTTAGAGAAGTCTGATCCCATCTTTGGAAACAGCATAAAAAAGGCTGTTGAAACACGAAATGTTATGATGAAAATGATGAAGTATCCAGAAATTGTTCCCCTGTGCTATGAGAAAATATTTGATGGGGATGCAAAGAAAGACCTCTAAATAAACAGGTTATAAGATGGATTTTGTTACTTTTAAGTATTTCGAAACTTAGGCAGTAAGTTTATGCATTGATTGTAAAATAAGCCTTTACAGGATTTTCCTTTTTACTGCAGAGCCACCACATGTTGCTGTGCTCAATTGGACAAAAACCTATCATAAACTTTGTTTCTAGTATTTTGCAGAATCATAAGTAACATCTGCTGTAAAATTAAAAATACAGCAAATGATTTGTTAATTTTTACAAATTATTAATTCTGGAATTTTTATTGGTCATCCCTGATAAAATATTTAAAAAAAAATAAAAAGGAGCCTTATGTCCAAGATAGGAAACTTAATAGCAAAATACCACACATTTATGGTAACTAAGAAAGTGTGTCCTTTCTGTGTTGAAGCCAAGAGAATTTTCAAGGAGCACGGAGTTGAGCCGCATATCATTGAATACGAAAGTACAAAATCATCCGAGATGGAACAAATAATGTCTGAGCTGTCTAAGGATTATAATCACTCCTCATTTCCAGCAATATTCTATGAAGACAAATTTATTGGAGGTTGCGACAAGTTGAAAGACTTTTACGCAAATAAGGAAAACAGGGCGCTGTGAGCAGAGCTTTTACTCCAATTTACAATAAAATTTGGTTAAAGATTTTAGTTTTGTTTATTTTGAAACGTAAAAAAAGTAAAATTAAAGGGGCAAAAAGCCCTTTTGTACAGAAACGCCATATCAAAGAAGTTTAATGGAAGATTGGCTTATGCTTAAGAAAAGAAATGTCTGTAATTATAAAATCACATGTTAATTTGAGTCTTCAGACTATAGAAATTAATAGTTAGTTTTCTTTGCAGACTATTAGAAATACATAATAATTATCATTACTTGCTATTTGAAATTTGTCTGAGTAAGCAATATCATGGATAGTTTGCTTGTCATAAAAGTACTGCTTTTATAATGGCAGATTGAAATAAATAAAAATTATACTTCTTAAAATAGCAATATTTAGTTAAAATCTTGTTTAAATTCTTCTTATATATTTGATTTGTCTTTTAAACTTGCGTTCTGCAAGTGAATATTCCTGCAATGTTCTAACTCTCCTAAACGATGTTTAATTAACCAATTGTTTTTAATTTTGCTTTTAAATTTATTTTGCTAAAATTTTTTACCCCAACATGCCAATGAAAACAGATTCTATAAGTGGAAGAGAGCTCAAGAACGGCTCTGTCTTCATTCCAGCCGGAGAGAAAGCAGCCTTCTTCAAGGTGACTGAGATGTCTACAGCAAAGCCTGGGAAGCATGGCTCTGCTAAGAGCATTGTGACGTCCAAGAATGTGAAGAATGGAAAGATGTTGCTTTCTACTTTCTTGGATAGCAGCGAGAGAATTACTCTTATCCAAGACTTTGGTTATGTCCACAAAATTGTTTATTCAAAGACTGGTTCTGAAATTTGCACGAATCTCGAGACTGGCGAATGCATTTATGTCCAATCATTCATTGCAGACGACAGAGAGACAATTGAGAAGGAATTTGCTAAAGTAGCGAAGGGAAGCAGAGATATTGAGCTGGTTGACTCTGAGGGTTCTCCTCTTGTCATTAAATATTCCGAGGTTGGTGATGCAGAAAATTCTCTGGTGTTCTGGGAGCTGCTTTACATAAGGCCCTGTGATTTGCAGAGAGTGGGAATACTTGACTACATGGCCGAGGAAGACAACAGTTATTCAGAATCAGGAAGAGGCTTATAAAGCATATTCTATGTTATCTCTATTAATTTTATAGATTTAATAAATAATTATTCAAACTGTGTTTTAAATTTGTTTATGCATATTATCTTTATCTGTGTTTATGCACATTCTCTATTATCTGTGTTTATGCGTAAAGCTTAAATTTCTTCAAATTTTTAGTCCCAATGGAAACAGTGCAGGAACTAAGGAAGATTGATCCCTTGCTGGACTACAGTTCAGACCAGGAAAGAATAAAAAGGTTTCTCTTGTTCTATCAGGAACAGGAGCAATACAAGTATTTGAACATTCTGAAGAACATTAAAGACTCCGTAGACCTTGACTTGAACGACCTTGCTATTTACGACGAGTCTGGCCTAGCAAAGAGGTTTGAGAAAAACAGCTATTCGTACATTCAGCTGTGCCACAGGGCCATTGACGACATTCTCTTTAACGATCAGGAGTATTCTATTGAAAATACAGACGATGTGTTTCTTTTTCAGAGGATCTCTCGGTTCAAGGAAATTAGCCCAGAAAAGAAGATTACAGAGGCATTCCCTGGCCAGCTGCTGAGAAACTACACAGTCAACCTAATCCCTAGACATACTCAGATTAAATCTGTCAGAGATGTCAAGGCGGAGGACATTGGATCGTTGGTCAGAGTGAGGGGGATAGTCACGCGGGTGACACAGGTCAAGCCTTCTGTAAGAGTCGCAACTTACATCTGCGAGAGCTGTGGTACTGAAATATACCAGACAGTGTCGAACGACACCTTTGACCAGCTTGAGGAATGCTTTAGTGAAAAGTGCAGAACTAGGAAAATCAGAGGAACTCTCTGTCTTGTAACACGGGGATCCAAGTTTGTGAAGTTCCAAGCCTTGCAACTGCAGGAGCTTACATCCGATGTTCCTCATGGCTCTATCCCACGTATTTTGAATGTAGAATGCTTTTCTACACTTACAGAACGTGTAAAGCCCGGAGAATTTGTGGTGCTGTCTGGGATATTCCTTCCAAAGCCATATTACGGGTTTAAAAAGCTCAGAGCTGGCCTTCTAAACGATATTTATCTGCACTGCTCTCATATTGAATCCTCTAGCTGTGTCAAGTCTCCCATTAGTCTTTACATGACTATGGACAATCTCATTTCTGCATTTGCTCCTGAAATATTTGGAATGAGAGAAATAAAGAAGATTCTTCTTCTTATGCTTGTAGGATCTACCAGCATTCAAAAAGAGGACGGCTTGAAGATAAGAGGAAACATAAATGTACTGTTGATCGGTGATCCTGGAATAGCTAAATCACAGCTGCTGAAAACAGTGGTCAAGATATCCAAAAGAGGTGTGTACACAACAGGAAAGGGGTCCAGTGGTGTTGGTTTGACTGCGTCTGTCTCGAAAGACCCTGTTACGAATGAAGTTGTTCTTGAAGGTGGTGCCCTTGTTATTTCTGATAACGGAATCTGCTGTATTGATGAGTTGGACAAAATGAATGAGAATGACAGAGTGTCTATCCACGAAGTGATGGAACAACAGACAGTTTCAATTTCCAAGGCAGGAATAAACACAACACTGAATGCCCGATGTGGGGTCTTAGGCGCTGCCAACCCAATCAAAGGGAGGTATGATCCCAAGAAAACTGTGGAGCAGAACATAGGAATGCCGGTGTCACTAGTTTCTAGGTTTGATGTTTTATGTATTCTTAAAGATGACTCAAATTCGGACAAGGACCTAGAAATGGCCAATCATATCACGTCTCTTCACTTTGAAGAGCAAGAGATTGTCCACGATTACTCGCATTTAAAAGCATTCATTGAGAAAGCCAAAGCCATAAATCCTGCTGTTTCGCCTATGCTAAAGGACAAATTGACAAATGCATACTTAAACGCCAGAAAGGACAAAAATATAACACCAAGGTACCTCCTTTCCCTTATCAGAATAGCGATAGCCCATGCAAGACTGAGACTTTCTGATGCAGTGACTGAAGAAGACGTTAACGAATCCATTAACATTTTGGAGTCAATGAAAGTTCCCACAGCACAGCCGAAGCAGTCTGTCTCTTTGAAACATACAATTTACAATTTCATCATTTCTCTTGCAAAAGAAAGCGAAGGCAGCAGAGTTGTTAATTTAAATGAGCTTTTTGCTGCTTCATCGTTTGATCCTAACAAAGTTGAGGATGTGATATCTGAGTTTGAGGCTTCAGGTATTTGGCTGAGAAACAATGAAGAGATTGTAATATTCAATTAAATTAAGCTTATACACATTAAAAATGGTAGGATTTTGTAATAGAGGCTTGTATTCAGTCTAAAGCAAGTACTCATCTTTGTCCAAGATCACACTATATATATTTTATAAGATTTAATCTTTTTGACTAAATTTTGCGTAATTGCTAAAAAAATTTTACTATTAGCTTCAGTTAATAAAAAGTAAGATGTTTTACTATAAAATTCTGTTAATAAAAATTAAGATTCTTTTAATGTAGGATTGTGCCTATTACTAATAGATTAAAATTTAAAGAGATAAACTTTTATTTATCTTGGCCATCTTCTGAATAAGAAATTTCTCCCTTTTCTCTTAAGTACCCAAGCATAGGCTTTAAACCTTCATAATTAATAAACTCAGGATCTTCAAGTTTTGTTTTCAAATATGATACCATAAAACTCATTCCTGTTACAAAATGATCTGATATATAATGAAACCAAGTCTTATAACTATAAGATTCAGTATATTTTTTGTACTTCTCAAAAAATTTTGCAAAACGTGATTCAAGTTTTTTGGAGAGAAAATCAATCTCAGCAGCATAGATGGTCTTTCGCTCTCGAAAATCATAATTTTCGATCCTCTTAAGAAGTCTAAATTTGGGCTCAATGCCGTAGAAAGTGCCAGTTTTATCTTCGGAAGTAAACAGAAGTTTATACAGCTTTCTTTCAACAGGAGAAAATTGTTCAGTAGATGGATAATCTTGATTAACCACACTATGCATGTAGTTAATAGTACGATTGAATAAATAAACGCATTGCAGGAAAGAGAGATAAATGTCAAAATTCTTTCTAAGTTCTGCTGTTTCGGAAAGATTTCTAAGCTGATAAACTTTTACTTTGTAAAAATATTGTCGATGGAAATTGAAAAAATCATCAAAGTCTTTTTGGTCAAGTGCAAAGATCTCTTCGAACTTCAAAAAGTATAAGCTGGTTTTCTGAACAAGGCTCTCGTATTTTTCATCATTCAAGCGATCATAACAGTGAGAAAATCCATTTGATAAATGCTTATCATAGAAGCTGTCAAAGTCTAGCTGATCATCAGGTGTTGTCTGTTGAAGTTTACTGCCTATCTGCTGATATATAAACTCAAGAACATTCCAAAACTTGTATAGCAGCTCGCTGATGAAAGTCAATTGCATTTGTGTGGATCAAATTTTTAAAAAAGAAATATTGAATAATTTTGTAAAAGAAATTTTAAAAAAGTAGTTTTGATTTGCATTTGGAAAAGAGCATGATAAGTTATTATAAACAGAATTTTGCTTATTTTATGCATCATTGTCACAAGAAGTTGTTTTAAAAAACCAAGATTGTGGTAAATGTGAAAGCTCTCCTTTTTGCAAAAAAATTTGTCGAGCATTTTCGATGTTTTATCAAAAAACTGTGTGTTGCAAATAAAGCTTAAGGCATTTATAGAGCAAAAGACTAACATATAATACTTTGTATATTTTCAAACATACAATTTTGTCTTGAAATTGCTAATTTCTTCCCTCAGACTGATCAGTTAAATTTTTAAGAAAAGCCTTTCACAAATATTTTGGCAGTTTTTATTTCAAAATCAACTGTTTTATAATTTTATTTTGACAACTAAGCCTTGCCAGCCCCATGTCAAAAGTTCTGAGGAAAATTCTAGAAAACTCCAAATTTACAGTTATTGAGCAAAACACAGAGTTTCTTCCCAGAAGAATTGGACTTGGCTACAATTTAAGAGTTTCCAGGCCTGAAAAGAGCATTTTAAAACCCATCATAAAGAAAAAGAGAGACAGCAAAAGTTGCGACTGCTTAGTCCAAGATGAAGAAAGTTCGGAGGAGCTTTCAAGGATGTCACACATTTTGAAAAAGGCTAAAAGGTAAGAGAACATAAATTATTTATTTAGGTAAAATTTAGACAAGTATTGCATTTCATTTAACTTAAAAAATAACTCAAAGACGAGCTTTATGCTAGAATCGAGATTGTTGCAGATAATTTGAAAAAAAATCCTCAGCCGAACTGTCTGCCATTTTTTCAGAACTAAGATTTTTATTGCTAAAATCCCATCCATTTTCAACAGAGTCTTGAATTTTGTTAAAAGCTTTCTGCACGTTTCTGGTGCATTCCTGACTGACTTCAACAGAATCTTGAGCTTTGTTGGCAGATTGCAGCCCAGAAGACATAATAAAATCTTTAATTTTCATTTCAGTGTTCAGATTTGCATTGCTGATGGCAGTAGGAGGTCTTACAAGGACAGCTACTCTGTTGCTGTGCCTCTTCCTGCTACTTTCAACGTTAAATTCAGCTACATTTTTCACTTGAGCAGATTCACCCTCTGTCTTGTCTTTAAGTTCTGTCCTTTCTTTGACTTCTGTCTTTGCAGAGTCCTGAAAGAATGTACAACTTAGGTCTTCATTGGTCTTAGTCTTTAGGTCCACATTATGCATGTTCTCCAGGTCCAAACCATTAAGGTCATCCAGCTTGATTTTTTTGGCAGATTGCCCGTCGTACTCCTTAGAGAAGTCTTCTAAATAGTCATTGTATTTATTCAGAATGTCAGACTTTAAAGAAACGCCGCCGCAGCCTGAAGCATACAATTCTTGTTTCTCAAGCTTTATTTTCTTATCATCCTGGACAATTACAGCATCTGCCTTATCCAATAAATCAAGTCTCTGGCTGTTGTCTTTCTCAACTGATGAGCCAGATTCAATCGGCCCAAGACTGATCTTGGGATTTACACCAGCTACAGAAGAAATAAAAGGTATGCCAACTATAGAATGCTCTGCCTGCGACACTGAATCACTAGAGCAATGTGAATCTGGCTTGACCACTATCAAGTTGGAATCACTTCCCCCAGTTACCTGATTATCAACATTGTTAGTATTGATATTACAACTAACAGTGCTTTTATCAGATGTATCAATTGAGTTGCTCTTTATACTTTCTAACACTATAAAATCGTCATCCACATTTTCATGTTTTTCCTTGTCAGAGACTTCTGCTGTTTCGTTGCACAGCCTGCTTTCGTCCTTGTTAGACGGAATTGCTGCAATTGAAGATGCTTCTGAAGGATTTTCACTCGACAAAAAAGGCATTGCCTCATTCTTGTTTTCTTCAGTGTTTTTCTTTTCTAAAGTTCTGTCTTCGCCAATGGCTCCTTGACTTGCCTTATTGTTAGACTTATCTTTGCAAATGCCATCTAATGTCCCTTTCTTGTTGTATTTGCCACTGCAAGTCTTATTGCTTTTATTGATAGTTAATTTGGCATCATTCAGACTCCTATTTGGTGGCTCTGCTTTGTAATCTAAAATATCCGCCTTGACTGGTGGCCACTTGTTTAAATTGTCATAAATTAAAGTGCTTTCTGCTTTAACACTGTTTTGATCATTTTCCTGGCCCAAGCAATCTTCTTTGTCCTGAAGCTCACTATCTTGGCTTGCTTCCCCACGATATTTCAGGCTATCCACGAAATAATACAAATTATCGTCAAAAAACTCTTCTTCAATTCCACCGCTCTCTAGCAAAGCACTGTAAAGCTCGTAAACATAGCTCAGTTGCTGCTTTAGCCTCAGCTCATAGTCCTTAAGAAGGAATGGCAATCGGAAGTCACTTGTCCTCAAATCTGCAATCGATTGGATCTTCCTCTTTCCATCACGTGTAATCAGTGCTTTGTACAAAACACCTTTGCTTAGCGATGCCTTTTTGTCCAAAATTACTCTTTCGGTTATCTTCTCAATCTTGTTGATTATACTTTCTTCTTCAAACTCGTTCAAAAATTGTCCCTTGAAATCCATGTAGTCTTCATACATTCCCATCAGCTCATCTTCAGACAAATGCTCAAAAGGCCCTTCTGACTTGATGTATGAGAAATTTGTTCCGTACTTGTGCAAATATTCTACAAATGTCCTTTTTTTAGCTTCCACAATGGATTTCGAATGCCCAGAGACCACCCTGCTGTTCTCTGCTGTCTCTTTATTTTTAATCATGCGGGGACAATTTGTGAAAAAAAAGTTATGAGAATAAAATTCTAAAATTGAAATGCATAAACAAAAACATGCTTGATGGCAAAGTCAAAGCAACAAATAAAAGATAAAAATAGAAGATAAGTTAGAAAGACTGTTGTTTAGTAATTGAGTTGTCAATAAAGCAACTCTCAAGACCCTTTGTTTGGAACAAGTAATAATTTAATTAAACCAGAAAAATAATACAAAAAGTTTTTGAAGTGTTAAGTTCGATCTTGGATAAAAGACATAAATTAAAATTATATTAAATTTAACAATAAGAAAACAGGGAGTTAGAGAGAAATTAGTTAATTTTACAGTTGTTCTGTCATTTTTTGTTTTTTGATGAACTGTTGAGTTGAAGCAAAAATACAGAACATTTTAAAAAAGTAGGCAAAGCATACTCATTCGTAGCAAGCAATTGCATAACTAAATTAAGCGATATTTAACAGACTTTAATATCTCCTGGACAATCAGGCAAGATTAATAGAAAATTTTCCAAAGATGATTGTATGTTTTTATCTAATTTTATCTAGTTTTTGAAAGTTACGCAGTATTTGACGCATAAACACAAATCACATGTTGATATTTGAATGAGAAAACGATGAAAATAGTGTCTTTTCTATAAAAAGCTTGATTTTTTGATCTTCAAGAGAAACTACAAAGTTCAGGATCCATTATGTTCTAATATAATCGTGAAATACGGCAAATTGATATTTAATTTAAAATGTGATTGTGTCATCTTTCAATGGGTTTTTAATTAGAGACACAACTAACTTTAGGATGAATTTTTAAATAAATTTACCTGTTATTTGTGTCTAAAAACATAATTTTAAGTAGTTCCACGCATTTAATAAAGAATCTGTAATTCTGAAATAAATCAAAAAAATTGTGCTTCTAATTGCAAAAATTAATTTTGTAGATCCAATAATTTTTTGGGCAAATCTGCTTGGTCCGTTATACCCCTTAACTTTTAATATTTAAAAATAAGGGGCAAAGCGTTCTAATGGCCGGGTTATATGTTGATTTGAGTTGGCAAACTTACAAGAACAGTATTTACAGAAGATCATTGATAAAAGCAGTGTTTTTGATGTCATTACTTTTAGACAAAGGTGTTTATAGTTCAAACCAAGTAGAATCAGAAGAGATCCTAAGCTATGAATTTTCTGATTATGAATGTAATACATTAAAACACATTTATTCGAAATTAGACAACGAATCTAGGAAAAAATTTGTTGATCTAGAAAATGCAGAAGTGACGGCAGAAAGCTTTTCACAATTTTACAAGCAACTTATTGAACACAAAGCTTTAGAAGGCTTTGAAGAGTTAGATCTATCGGGAATTGAAAACTGTAAGCTTCCTGAACGCTTGTTTCAGCATATGGTGAACCTAAAAACACTGAAAGTGTCCGGAAATACAAATATAAATTTAAAATCAGCAGGACTTGAGATTTTATGCCCTCAGCTAGAAGAATTAAACATTAGCAATTGTAATATTAATGATGAAGTGTTTTCGATTATTTGCAAATGTGCTCGGCTGTTGAAATTAGATATATCTGGCAATCCTAAGATAAATTTGTCAAATCAGAACATAAGTTTCTTAAAAGCAACGGTGAGAGAACTTAGCATTGATAATTGTGATTTAGAAACTGATGACATGAAAAAAATCACACAATTTCAAAGTCTTGAAGTTTTGAGCATCTCGAACAACTTTTTGCGAAAATTTTTTCAAAGTTCAGGTCTGGGCAAGCTTTGTAAAACATTAATAAGCCTCAAAGCATCAAATGTAGGCTTAAAAAGTCTTAGAAAAATCAGAACATGCAATAAACTACAGTTTTTGGATGTGAGCTGTAACAACTTAGCTAAAAAGACAAAATGTAATTTTTTAGGTGATCTGAAAACAAAGCTGATTAGACTAAATCTTTCAAGGACTAGTTTAGAACCAAATCAGTTGGCTGAAATACTAGATTCATCTTCAATCGAGGAATTAGACTGCTCATTTAACAACTTTTCTGATTTTAAAAAAGACAATTTTAAATTCGGGCAAGCCAAAGAAACATTAAAAATAGCAAATTTTGCACGTTGTAAAATATCTCTGCAATTTTTTTTGGAGGAACTCTTTGGTTGCAAGCTTTTAGAAAAGGCTGATCTATCAAATAACAAGTTCAGAATTGATTACGACAATTTCTCTCTTGAATCTACAGAAATACCGTTAACATGGCTTGATATTTCGAATTCCAATATAGTTATCAGTTCTTTCATTTTCAAAATACTTGAAAATTTTGAAAAACTAGAATATTTGGATCTATCACACAGTTTTTTTCGTCCACAAACAGCTTATCCTATGCTTCCAAAAAATGCAAATTTTAATTCTAAAATAGAAATTTCGACTATGGAAAATTTGAAAAAATCGCTAAAAATTGTTAAAATGTCTTGTTGCCTGATAGAGAACAATATCAGATTTTTGCAAGAATTGACAAATTGTGAAAGCCTAGAGTATCTTGACATATCAAATAATTCATTCAATCAGCTTCCAAAAACATTTGAATTTGGTGCATCTAAAAAAACCCTGAAATATTTGAATATGGACAATTGTGCCTTATCAGATTCATATGTCTTAGACATTGTAACCAATCTAGAAGTCTTAGAGACATTGAGCATAAACTACAACTGCTTCGCAAAAATCTCTGAAACTTTCGAGTTCAAAAAGTCTAAAGAGACATTGAAAGTCTTAGCAATGGCTGAATGCCATCTTGAAAGTCTAAATATCTTAACATCCATTGCTCAATGCAAATCTTTGGAATCTCTAGATCTGTCATCCAACCAACCGCCTGTGGTTCTTGAAAAAATGAGCTTTGGAGCTGCAAGAAAAACGTTGATAAATATTAACATGTCAAACTGCAATATTATTTCTAGGTATCTGCTTAAAGCGGTAACCGACTGTCCTAAATTGAAAATTTTAGATTTGTACGATTGTAACCTTGAAGAACTTTTTGAAGATTTTACTTTTGGTGCATCCAAAGAATCTCTCGAAGTCTTAAATATGTCCAAATGCCGTCTAAAAGGAGCAAAAATATTGTCTGCTATCACCGATTGCAAGAACTTGAAAGAGTTGTATTTGTCTGACAACAATTTTGAGGGTGATTTTGTAAATTTTTCATTCGGTGCTTCTAAGGGTAGCTTAAAAGTACTAGAAATGGAAAACTGCAAAATGAAGAGTCCCAATCTTTTTGTAGCTATCACATCCTGTGAAGTCTTAGAAAAATTGTCTTTGTCGAAGAACTGTTTTTCTTGTGCAGATTATGGCTTTATCTTGGGAGCTTCTAAAAACACCTTAAAAGATCTCAGCATATCTAATTTGAAATTTGAAAATCTAGCACACTTGTATATGTTTTTTGATTGCCCAAAACTAGAAAAAATCGACATTTCAACTTATCTCGACTCAGACGAAGAAAAAAACCTTACTTCTGATGGCCAAAACCCAGAAAACCCCGACACTTCAAAGCGTTTCTGCTTAGACGAAAAAGAAAGCCTTATTTTTGATCTTTTTGGATCATCAAAAAAGACACTCAAAAGATTAATAGCAATAAACTGCGGTATTACAAAGCCCTCTAGTTTGTATGCATTAACAAGCTTCCCAAATTTAGAATTCATTGACATTTCTCAGAACCATTTTGAGAGGTTTCCAAAAAAATTTAAATTGGGTGATTCCAGAAATACCTTGATTGAGATAAAAGCTATAGACTGCTTTCTTAAAGATAAAAATATCATAGAGGCCTTAACCAACTGCAAACAACTAGAAAGCCTCGTATTGGATAAAAATGCTCTTTCTGGAAAAGTCAACTTTGGAATTTCAAAATTATCTCTGAAAGCTCTCAGTCTTGCTGATTGCAAGATACAGCCTAAAAGCTGGATCGAAGAGATAAAAAAGTGTCCTAAAATACGGAAGCTAGATTTTTCAAAAAATGATCTTAGAAAAATCACCAATGAATTCAATTGCCCCAGCTTTAGAAACTCGATCGTGGAATTAAATATCTCAGATTGCCAAATAGAGAACAATTTAGTGTTGAGAAGCCTGACCAAATATCACAGATTAGAATCTCTTAAGATAGATATGAATGATCTGAGCATGCTAAAGTATGACTTTGACTTTGGCAATTTATCATACAAACTTGTGTATTTTTCTATAGCAAAATGCAAGTTAAAACTTAGTGTCAAAATGGGGATAAAAGCATCTTTCATATCTTCTAGAGATGTAAAATTATAAAAATGAGCAAAATACAATAAAACCTCTTTTCAAATAATTTAGTGTAGCCAAATGTCTTTCTTTAAATTAATCTGCAGCTTCAATAAAAAGTAACATCGCTATTGTATTTAGCTTTGTGATAAAAATTTTACCTGTCAAACAAATCAAAATTCAGAAAATTGTCCAAATGTGATAAAATATGAGAAAAATAATTTCACGAAACTCAATTACTACAAAAACATTGTTCTTTTGATTGTAGAAGTCAAAATGTATGAGTTTTTTCCAAAGTAACATTATAAATAAACATTAATTGGCGCCTAGGCCTAAAATTAAGCCTTTGTTCTCATTAGACTTACTTTTAAAACGGATCAAGTATTGTGCAAAATTTAATTTATTTAGAGTCAAATTCTTTTCGATTCTCCATACTCATCCAAATCCTTATTTTAAAGTATTTAAAAAGATCTTTGACCAGTTCTCTGAAATCAACTCTTTTACAGCTCTTAAAATAAAACGTTATCTTTTTCATGTCCCACTGAAATTCACAGCCTGTGATTTCCATCAGGAGATTCTTCTCTTTTACAAGAGCAAGGCACTTCTCTAATGCCTTAATCTCTTGATTTCGTCTTGATTCAAGAATTTCTATGTCGCCAGGCGTTGCTGCTCTTATAATCGCCTTCGGCTCCAGCACTTGATGATCTATGTTGTATATTCGTTCTTTTAGGCGTGCAATGTCCTCGCCTCTGTCGGCCTCCAAGATCACATATGTCCCAGGCTCATAGGATTTATAAGAGCTGGTCAAACAAGTCCTGCCTGAAGAAAAGCAGGCCAGATAATACATTTTGTCCGTTTTAAATATGTGCTCGATCGAAGATCTGAGGAATACCTCCCCGGAATCAAAATCAGAGTCGAAATCTCGGCGAAGGATCCTTCTTGGACTCTGACCGATGATTTTCCAGGACGGATGCGCTTCATCCCAATTTTCGCTTGTCTCCGCCCAGATGCTCTGGCTTTTGCCATACTTGTATTCAGTGAAAAACATGGGCTGCATTTAGATATTGTTTATATTAAAAATAAATATCAAGTTTATCAGTGTTTTAAATGGTTTATGCATCATTTTAATATAAAGTTTCAATATTTTTTGGTTGGAAAGTGTGTAATCAATGAACAGCCCTGTGAATTTTCTTACATTTTGCTTATATTTGAGGATTAGCCTGCGATTAAACAACATTTTGTTAGAACTCAAATTAAAATAATAAAATGCAAAGGTAGCTTTAAACTACAGCATGTGCTGTGGCAAAAGAGGCTGTAATTTGCCAAAGGTAGTCTCAGGTTAAGCCTCAGGTTGGTTTCTAAGGTCTGCTTCTTCGTAAATGCAACTTAGTCTCTTTGTAAACTTCAACGGAATTTAATTAAAAATAGAATTTTTGAGAAGTATAAATAAAATAACTACAAAAAAAGAAGTGAGCAGTGATCGCCGTGAGAACAATTTATCACTATCTTCTACCAGTGATTGTTAATTATAAATTGATTGTGAGAGCATGTAGTACGCTATTGCTTGTCTGCAGTAAAAAAAAATAAAAATTTGCCTAAAAAAGATTTTTAAAAGAGAAGCAAAAAATTTTAAGAGATAACTAATTGATAAATCTATGAAATTAAGGAATTACACATGTAAAAGATTATATTCAACAATACTAATTATAAAACCATAGGTCAGATCATGTATATTTAGAGATTCTAGATATGCAAAAAGGAAACCACAAATTACCTGATCTGAGCATGTGATGACCTATATTTACCTTGTATATTAAACCATGATGTAAGATGCTAAACAGCTCAGCACATAAGTTGAGAAAAATCTATGAAAATATAATATTTTATTTAATATGAGGAATTTTACTCTGCAAGCTAGTGAAATACACTCTAAAGAAATCTGCATATAAAACAGATTGGATCAAAGAGGTTACTATCATCAGAGTATCTGCCGTAATGCCATTAAAGTGTGAGATCATAAAAAACATAAGATAGTTTAGCCTGTACAGCCCATTCAAGGTGATATAGATTGCCGTAAGCTTCTCACATTCTCCTGAATCCTGGCATAGGGCAAGCTGGGGCAGAATTGCCAAGGACTCCAAGATAAGAGAAAGGGTATACAAATACTCATCCACATAAGAGTATAAAGAGAAAGTGTCATTCTTAAAGACAAAAGAAAGAATGCCGCCAACAAAGAGAAAGATGGGAATGTTAAAGGTGTCGTATTTCTTTGAATAAGTGTACTTCAAGGATCCATAAAACAGAGAGATGAGATAGACCTGGAAGCTAATGTAGACTATCTTCATAATCTGATTGTAGATTCTCATTCTTCCCCACTTTCCGCCAATGCTGAATAAGTCAATGTATCTAGCACAGTAAACAATCAGATACAGAATCTGTGTTTTGAGACTTACTCCACTCAAGCTGTTGGTGTTTTTGATTTTTCTAGCCAGTGCTACCTTCCCAGACACTGAGAGAAAGTCTCCAGTAAACCTAAACATCTTTGAGTATTGGTCCATCAGGGGAGAAACAGAAATTATTAAAAATAAAGGATTGCTCTTTTATTTAAAACAAATAAAATTAATGTAAGCAAGAATAGGCAATTTAGTCTTAATTTCGCAATAAAACAATTGGCTTCTTCATCTGTAGAATCTGCATAAAATGTCAGCATTTTATGCCATAAAGTCAACATTAATGCACAGACGTAAATGATACAATATATTTTTGAATGACAGGCGTTAAAAGTTGGCGTTTTACTGTAGAAGTAATTAGAATGCTTACTTTTATATTGGCAATGCCATGTTCTGTTTTCGGTTGGGCCTATTCTGAGATTTATAATGCTTTAAGAACAAAAATGAACATAAAGGTGAATATTACATGTTGGCCACACAACAGAAGCTCTTTACAATATAGGCACTGTACTTGTTTCAGAGATGGAAGGCAGAAAACATCCAGTGTTTGTTCTATTATCAGCAAGTTGCTAATCTCTTCAGCAAGGAATCTGACTCAAGAATTTGTCTTGATGAAACTCTATCCGAAAACAATATTCACAATAAAAATGTAGTCCTGATAGCCATTGTAAAATTTGCTTGAATTTACAGACTTTTTTATCATTTTTTGCAATAATTTTGGTTTTTTAATTAAAAATGTCTAAATAAGCTTTACAAAGCAAATTAACCTTACATTTTTAGTTTTTAAAACTGAAAAGCCCTTATTAGTATGAAATTAGTCTGGAATTTGATGTTTAACATATTATCCTGCTTTAGTATTATTGGTACGTTTGATATCTCAAATATTGGATCTGCAACGTATACTGCTAACGCTGCAGAGTCAAGATCGCTGGAATCTTTTCTAGATGAAAATTTTAACGATATAGTTTATATCCCAAACGATCAACATAGCAGCGATTTTATTATCTATTTTTGCTTCAGATGCAATGCGCCTGTAGATTGCATGATTTTACGGCAAGAGAAGCTTTATTTCTGTGAATGTCTAAAAAGTAGTGATCATGATTCTGCATTCACTGATTCAGAACCTTTTAATGATTAAATTTACCTCTTTATTTACATTGCAAGATTAATTGTTCAAGCCTTTTAATATTGAGTTTACCTCTTTATTTACATTACAAGGCTGATGATTCAGAACCTTTTAATGATAAATTTGCTTTAAAAGAAATTAGATTGACATTGCAACATTGATGATGAATCTTGTTATATTTTAGATTGTGCATGTAATCCAAAAATTTTATAAATCTTAAGTTCAAATGTATTTTAATTTTCATTCTATTAGAAAAAATAACATTTCTCAGCAGGGGCAAAATTACAGACTCTGCTATTCAGAATGGCTTAATAATGCAGAAAGCCAAAATATTGTAGTTGATGCTGTACATTATTCTGACACAATTATTTAAAAGTTTTTATTTCTGAAAAAGGAGGGAAATAGCTGGTATTGACAAGTGTTATAGCGTATCTTTAATTCTACAAAAGGTCCTTCAACCGTGTGTTAAAAATGCTAAAAAAGCCTTTTGAATTCACAATACAGGAAGTGTGAAAGAATAATTTTCTCTTGTTGCCGTAGATTAGACGACTGTTAAATAAATCAATTTCTTTGCTTTTAAAAATGAGATTATTTTATGCGCCACAAGCCAAACACAATTCAAATGATAGAGCATGTTTCATAAGATCAAATAATCAGTGATGAGTGCCAGATTACATGGCACTTAAAATGGCTAAAAAATCTTAAAAATATTTTATTTCTGAATCCGCTATGCTGAGGATTCCACAAATAAGAAAATACAATCATCTCCTTACATTTGAACCAGAGTCTACAGAATCTTACAGAATTAAAGACATCCTTGTGATTATACAGCATAACACATCGTTTATATCCTGCTACATGGTTGATTTCTTAGGAAAATCTTCTGAGGCTTATATTGTCAAATACTTCATGGATAGGATTATAAAAGTGTGTTTAATTGAAAGACCTCAAGATACAACAGTTCATTTAAAATACACCGTTTTGACCAGCAGGAAAGTCTTATTGCTTAATGAATGTCTCGATATAATTTATGAGCTGGACCTCTTAGATTCTGAGATTAAAGATTGTATTCTAAGCAATGAAATAGCAGCAATAAACTATGGCATGCTCATAGTTTTAGTTGATGTTATAAAGAAAACCAAGAGAGAATACGAAATTTTGAACGGTGAGAATATTCTATGTTATAATTTGTTTAGATCCAAAAGTGAATTGATCAGTAATGACAAAATAATTTATATAACCTCAGAAACTCATAAAAGGTCACTGGAGATTACATACAGGATCTATATCAATGGACTGTCTATTGCAGAACATAAAACGAACAGAACCTTGAGATTTGTTATAAGTAATGATAGGATTTTTATATTGCGGGGAGACAGTTCTGTTGAATCTTATCAGATAGATAAAATTGTTGAAGATACTCTTGAGAACCGAAATATGCGTCTAGTAATGTTTGGCAATACCTTATTTGATGAGCACTATTCAGTTGAGATAGATCAGAAAAAGGGTTGTATGAGTAAAAAAAAGACTTATGGAGAAAAAAGTTGTGTAGATGAAATTAATTTGAACAAGAATTATGATGAAGAGGATGCTGGCCGCAATTTTAGTATTAAAGAAAAAAGAAATAGCTTTCAAAGCAATAAGACAATAGAGAACAGTCTTTTAATTAGGAGCAAGACACTAAAGTTTCTTTCTGTTGTTCCTCTTGATAAGACCTTTGCTGTTTCATTAGCCTGTCAAGACTCTGTCTTCTACTATTTCCCAGAAAAATCATTTGTCTCCAATGAGCTATTTGTGGACGTTATGGATGCTCCCGCTTTTTCAATCATTCAGAAGTCTCATGACTTTTTTATTTGCATGAAAGAAGAAACAGGTAAAACAGACAATATTTTGAGGAAATATTTTTTTAATTGTGAAATGAAAGAACTAGAAGATTTGAAATATTTCAATGCTGCCCTTAATTGTGTTGATGATTCTATTTGGGATAATGTTTTTGTGCGAACGATGCTGTTTCTGTTGTTTAAGTGGAAAGTAAGCAAGATGAACAATAAAATTCTGTCTTCATTTACCATAAAAATCCTAGAATATTTCGATCCAGCTAGATTTCAGCCAAGATTTTACGACGAAGATTTTTTTGACAAATTTGTTGTATCCCATTTTTTTATAAATCAAAATCTGGGTATTCTTAACGAAAAAGCACTGATCAAGCTCCTTTTGATAGACTTCAGAGCAATAGATTATGAATTTAGAGATTGCAGAATATTTTACAATATCTTGCTGCATGCCTATAAAAACATAAACTGCCTGAGGGAAGACCAAAAATATGCCATTACCAGCGTAGAAAGCACAGAAAAGAATGAAGATTTGCCTAATAAAATAGAAAAAGATGCAGCTTCAGATAGCAGTTTAAAGTGTATTTATGGCAGTATAACTGATTTAGATCAGGTGCTTGATTTTCAGAATACTCTGTTGAAGATTCTTGTAAAAAATAATGACTTCAACAAAGTGGTAGATCTTATTTCTGAGGATGTTTTGAAGGGTGAAGATGTTGTTAAAGTTTTACTAAAAACCCCACTAAAAAAGTTTAATAACAAGTGGAAAGTAGCAAGAATACTTATAAGACATATGAAAACCCATTCTCTAGAAACAAGATTTATCTATTCTCTTCTTGACTATCTGAAAGAAGTTATCCCTTTTGTTGACTTGAATATTCCAGAAATCCCAAGTAGGATCATTTTTCTCATCTATGAATGGGTTTTATACAGAAACCAGTCTAGCATAGAGTTTATGGATTTGATGTTTAGGGCAGGTAGAAAAGACCTTGGATGCATTCTCGGATATAATGTCTACTGTAAAACGAAGGACAATGCAGTACTAGAATGGATAAGAAACAACATCGGAGATTATGTATTTGTTTATGATGGATCGTTCATAGGAATTGAGAATCTGCCGTAAAGTGGTATTTTATATAGATCATAGTATTTTGTGGCCAAAGGAGTGAAATATGATTATTTTATTCTTCCTGACAAAATAAACTATGTTTTCATCACAAAGTTATAATAAATAATTGACAATTTTTTATTTTTTTTGTATTTCTAAAAATTTTCATTCGCATAGAAATCTGCAAAAAATTTTATTTGTTTTTCATAACCAAGCAGAGAGAATCTAAAATAACTTGATGAAGAATTTCTACGAGTCTAAGCTGTTTAACTGAATAAAACTGAAAGTATTCTGTCTCTTAAACAATAAATTTCAATGAAAAAAAATTCAATATGAAAATAGCAAATTTATTTTCTGCCTGGCTGATTCCTCTGGCTTGAATACTTGTTGGGCTTTTTATGGTTGGCATTAGGCATCTTAAACTTCTTATTACAACCACTGCCACTCATTTCATCATTCTTGTTCCTGCTTTTACTAGAACTTGGCTGATTGCTTGATGATGTTTCAAGTGGAGTGTTTGCTGACAATTCTGAGTCAGTGTTGTTGTCTTGCCTTAACTCTTCCTCAGCCTGCTTTTTGGCATTCCTTCTAAGCACTTCTTTCTGCCTTTTCTCTTCTGCCTTATCTGCTTTCTCATAAATGAGTTCCAATGTTCTTATTGCTTCCTCGCACCATTTAATCTCCAGGTCGTAGGGACTTTCAATCGGATTTTGTATGATCTCGTCTTTCCTATGATAGAATTTAAAGACATCAGCTAAAAATGATTTAGCCTTATTGACAAACTTTGAAAAAGTATCTTGTTTTTCTTTTCTGTCTTTTAAAAGTCGGCAAACTTCGTCTTTTAATCTCTTGGAATCACCTTTTTTCTGGGAGTTAGAAAAGTTGGTTAATCGTGAATTACTAAAAAATCCTTCCGTTTCCCTCTTCAAATTCTTGAATGCGTTTCGACTTTCCTCAATAAATACTGGTATTTTTTCATAAATCTCATTCAAAAATGCGTTAAGTGATGATATTCGTTCATTTTCATCAGAGCTAGCAAGAAGCTGTCTTAAAATATTGTTTACAGGCGCAAGTTTCTGGCAAAGTGCATCTAATTCTCTTGCTGGCAGCAGATCATCAGGTAATCTTTTCAATATCTCTCTCGATATTTCTGGACATAAGTTTAACAAATAACTTAGGAGGTCGTTTTGTAGTTGGCCCTGCTCTTCTCTAGACAATTCTCGGTATAATGTTACTAAAACATCGCTTATTCGGGCATTCAGTAATTTTAAAGTTTTCTCCTTTGACAAAAATTTTAAATTATCAATTAAGTCAGTGATTTCTTTGTTAAAATCATAGCAGCCAAGGGTTTCAAGACTTAATCTATCTTTGCAGGAAAATTCAAAAAATTTTGTGTTGATAAAAAAAGTGAGAATTTTTAAAACATGGTCCTTGAAAGTATCTAATTCGTCACAAAAATTTCCAAGTTCCTCATTTTCTTCAGATTTGAGTGCTTCAAGGGCAGTGAGAAAGTGGTAGTCAAAATATGCCTTTTCAAAGAGATAAAACAGACATTTACGAAGAAAAGTATTTTTTGTTTCTGAATTGCCAGAGTCTGCCCTAATTCTAAATTTATCTTTACTGCCTGGTGGTAGATCACAAAATAATTTGTTTACAACTAGTTGTATGTTTTCCAAATTTTTAGATTGTACATCTTTCCATCTTGCTTCTTGATTGCAGTTATTAGCTGATAAATAACTACAAGCATACAAACACAATAAATTAGTTGTTTCTGTTAGGTCTGAAAATAGCATCTCAATGATTTCTGAGGCTTGCAGGTTCTCAATGGCTGGAGTATTATAAAACTTGTTTAGACGGATCAGTTCTCTCAAATAAAAGTCAGTTGCAAGTTCATAATAAATGACACTTTCCGGCGCGTATTTTTTATCTTCTGCAAAAATTTGCGCTTTCAATCTAATTATTCCAATCGTCTCAACTATATTGCCAAACTTTGCAGTTGCAACCTTTTCCTTAATTTTCTCATCAGTGGCATTAAGGTTTTTGGTCTTGTCTAATTTTTCAAATAGTAATAAAAAGGCAGTTTCCTCCATCTTATGTTTTTTCACAGATGGGGATTCTGTGCTTTTCTTTAACTTTAGAAACAAGAATATAGAAATTTCTTTGAGTTTGTCCGTATACAACTTTAGCCAGCCAAACATTACATCAATATCGAGTGAACTTGCTATATCCGGATGGAATTTAAGAGGTTTGTGGTGATTTTTGTCTCAATCACAAATCTTGTTTCATTCACAAAAGCTACTACCTCCTTAGGATACTTTTTAAATTCCTCTACTGTGATTTCTTTTGATCGGGCTTCGAGTTTTTCAAAAATTATATCAATCTTTTTGCAGAAAACTTTGAACATCTCAATGCTTTCGTTTTTTTCTAAAATAGCAGTAAAAAGGTTGGTTTTCAAATCCAAAAACTCTTTCTCTAGGTTTTTAAAGGCTTCTATGTTACTTCTTTTTTCACATTCCTGCTTCGAATCTTCAAGATGTTCTGTGGAAGAGCCACTAAGAACATTAAGCAAGCTCTGGCTCTGATCGGTGCACTCTAGGACTGCAAAAAGACATAGCATAACTATCGCTGTAACATAAGCATTTGTCCTGAAGCCAGTGATTTTCATGGGCTGAAAACCTTTTCTACATTTACTTTTTAAAAAATTTTGAAAAATGTTCATTCTTTTGACGACAGAGAAATAGTATTATTTTACAACTAATTCTGGTAGAAGTAAATCTAATACTAATTTAGACAATTACGCTGTCTGTTAAAATTACTATTTTTATTAAAATTATATGATTGAGAAAATTTTATCACACAATTTTATCAATTTTGAAGGATTTAGGATGCAAAAGAAATGCTAGTTTGTTTCTATGTAATTCAAAAGTATAGAAAAGATGTGGTAGAGCAGCAACAATAAAGAATAAGCCAATACGTACGATTGGAGGCAGAACTTTGTATACATTTGTTTTTTAAGCAAAAAATAGAATCTTTCTCTTTAAAAACTGTCAGCAGATATGCACAAAATATTTTCAATCACAGTCATGTAAAGCTTTTCTATGCTCAACTTTTCTAGTCGAAAGTATTTTCAATCACATTCGCACAAAACACTAAAAAAATATTTGTCTTCTTAGATTTCGCAGCTTTAATAAATACTTATCTTTTTCTTATTTAAAATATTTTCAATCCCTTTATGTACACTAATAGAGGCTTCGGTGTAAAAAAAGAAGTTCCAACAGTAGATTTGCCACAATGCCCGACTGATTCAGTAAGCGATATCGCCTTCAATCTAGAAAATACGCATTTGGGAGTCTCTTCTTGGGATGGTTCTGTCACTGTTTACCAAATGTCCTTCTATCCCGGCACATCCTCAGCTTTCAGTTTTGAGCGGGTCATAAACTTGGGGAAGCCTGTTCTGTCTCTCTGCTTCTTCAATAACATCCTGTTTGCAGGCCTTGCGGATGGTACGATAATGTCTGTTGACTCTTCGATGGTAGTCCCTGCGCATTCCGCACCAGTCAAGGCACTCAAAAACTTTAGCAACAAATTTCTTGTTTCTGGGTCTTTCGACTCCACTTTAAAGTTCTGGAATGTGTCTAATAAGCTCGATCTGCTTCACAGCATTACTTTGCCCTCCAAAATATATGCCATGGACTTAAAAGACAACTTTCTGTGTGTGGCACTGAGTGACAAGTCTGTTATCACCTACAATTTGGACGACATGACACAGCAGAATGTTTTTAATACCAAATTTAACTATTCCATTCGTTCTGTAGGCTGCCACAAGGACCTGGACTCATTTGCTGTCGGCAGCATTGAGGCCAAGGTTGAGGCCTTCTCCAGAACTAATCCCATCAAGAGATTTATCTTCAGGTGCCATAGAGTAGAGAGTAGGCTGTATTCTGTCAATGTGGTTAGATTCTATCCTGTTGATAGCACGTTTATAATCACGGGAGGCTCTGATGGTGGTCTTACTTGTTTTGACAAAATGACTAGGTCCAAGATATGTTCTTTTGAGTTCAGCTCGCCTGTAACTGCAGGCGAATTTTCCAATGACGGAAAATATTTTGTGTTTGCCACAGGCGATGATTGGAGCAAGGGTTATACAGGTGTTGCTGTCAAGCCACTGCTTAAAATGATTGCTATGAGCTCTGTTCCTGGAATCCCAAAATAAATTATGTTTGATCGTAAATTTATCATCGTTTTACAACTTTTGATATGTTGCCATTATTGATGTTCTTAGTACTCTTATCTTCTTGTTTAGCTACTTTTTTGCTTTTTACATTTGATTTTACATTCGACTTTGATAAAAAATAAAGCAATTCCATAAGCTGAGGTGTATTAAGATTGCAGAATACATCAAATTACAAATTTTGACAAAAAATGTATTTTTAACCAATAAATTTTTTCAATTAATTTTCTACAATTAGATCATTGTAAACTGCTTTGCAGAGTTTAACCCATAAAAATATCGGTGATAGTTCTTAATACGCAAATATGAAAAATCTCGGTGCCGCAAAACCTTTGTTTTGATCACATCCAAAACATGTTTCATAATAAAAAACAAAATCAGTTGGAAGGTAAACATTATATGCGAGTGCTCCTTTTCATCAAGTCTTTATTGTGCCTTCGATTGATTACTCTCCCACCTTTGGACAAAAAGGGAAATGGAATATTCCTGAAAAATCAAGATCTGAACATAAAGTTAGAAAAGGTGACTGAGAGCAATATTATGGACATGTATGTTGTAGTGCACAATAGGAAGATTCTCTTCTATAACAAGGGAAGCTACCATGGATTTGGGTATGACGAAGATAATGTATCCCTTAAGCTAAGTCCGATCAGCTTAGGCAAGATAAACTACTTTAGTCAGGACAATGACGACCAAAGATTGCGGATAGTAAGATGGGGAGATTTAATAAAGAAAAGCAAATCTGGCAGCAACGAAGCAAATCCTATTTCCAAGAGCTTTAAGTCAGACATATCCCACGAAAATACCGACTATCCTGAAATTATAATCAAGACACATGCACCTGCGAAATCAGGTGACAACGAGAATGCAGAAAGAAAAATCAGAACAATCTCTGAGAAGCAAGTTATTGAAGAAGAGAATTCCCCAAGAAATGAACAGGGCATAGAGATTATAGGAGGATACTCTGATTACGACTTGAATAAGAAAAGATACGACACTGGCAAATATGAAAGAGCTCCGAGATACACAAAATCAAAGATAGGAAGCTGTCTGTTTTCAGAAAAGAATTGCGAGTGGGTAAAGGATGACTACAACAAACGATACGATGATAGACAAAATAAAACTGACGAGTATGGTTCTATTTTGAGAAATCTGGGGGAAATGCTGAAGAATTACCAAGGGCCGAAACCTGATCAAACAAAAAAACAGGAAATAAAGGAAGAAGTTAACAAGAAGCCACTCAAAGAGGACATACAGAGTGACTCTGAGATGCTAGATGTGAAGACACTGGACATTTCAATTTCAACTGTCGACAAAAAGAATAAGACCTTTGTTCTTAAAAATAAGAATAATCTGTGTGTAACGTACTATCAGAGAATGTTCATTATGACTGCCTGCACAAACAGTAAAAAACAGATTTTCAAGCTGGTGAATGCAGAGGACGTTGCAAAGAAGCTGAGTCCCAAGAACGAGAAACAGGACAAACCTGATAGCAAAGAAAAAGAGGATGCTAACGGCACAGGAGATGATACGGAGCTATCTGGCGGAGCAGATCAAATTAATATGCCTGATTTTAAAGATGAAGCCAACGACTTTGTGGATGAAGCAAAGAAAGAAGAACCTAAAAAATCTAAAAAAAAGCACCAGAAAAAGCGGCCAAAAAACAAGAAGTCAAAGAAAGGCCACAAGAAAGGCAAAAAAAAGAGTGATAGCAGTGAAAAAGACGAGGATACAAGCAGCAGTGAAAGTGAAGAAAGCGAGTCCAAGGATGAAGAACCCCCTAAAAAAAGCAAGAAAAAGAAAAAGCACAGAAGTAAAAAGACACCTAACGAGAGTGTTTTCCAAAAGCAGCCCCAGCCTGAATTTGAAGATTCTAAATCCAATTACAATCCAAATTATGTTCCAAGACAGTTTAATAGACCTAATCAAATGAATAATCAGCCACCCAGGAGACTTGAAGAATATTGTAGGGACTTGTACAATAAGGCGTATGGGCAAATAAATAAACTTCCGCCTGAGTGTAGAAATCTATACGGTTTCAGGGGACAGGCAAATCCAGTCAGTATGAAAACTACAATAAAAGTGCCAATAAAAACACCAAACAAGCCAAACCTAAAAATAAAGGTCCCACAGAAGTACATTCAGAAACCCCAGCCAGAACAAAAGAGTGAAATTGACAACATAAATTCTAAGACTCCAGAACAGCAGGACAACAATTTGATTGCAAAGTTAGAAAAGGCGCTAGGGGCAGATAGTTTGTACGGTTAAATAATTTAATGACATTTATTTGATATTTGTTGTTTAAAATATTTGATGGCTGTTAATATCAACAATTTAATGATGTTGATTTGATATTATAAGCTTAACAATTTAATAACACTGATTTGATATTATAAGCTTAACAATTTAATAACACTGATTTGATATTATAAGCTTAACAATAGTAATTTTATACCATTAGTCAATACCAGTTATTTAACATCACCAATTCAAGAACATTTATTTGATATCACCAACCTATGACTTTATAAATAAAGACCAATCTTGAACTATTTAAAATTTCTGTATATATGCAGTGTTCAATTAATACCCATATTATGATTTATAACAAAATATGAATTTTGAAAAGTTGTGCTGTTAGCTTTGTCTTAGATTTTAAAAAAAGTTTATGAAAATTTTGCCCACAAAATTTAGTTCTCAAATGGCAAACACAAACAACAATAAAAAGATGCACAGAGTTGTCCCAATGAATCACATGCTTAGGCACAGAGGAGACAATGCCACAACTTTGAACAAGAAGCTTAACCAAGAGCTGGCCTACTCGTATAGTTTAATCAAGCTTTCCGAGCAAGAAATAGCCACAAGAGCAAAGGTTTTTAAAACATTCAAGGATGCGATAGAATCCGAGATTGAGTGCTCAGTGGAGTCGTATGGGAGTTTTAGAACCAATCTTATGGTTTATGATTCAGACTTAGACATAACTATTCTTACAAAGGGATTGGACTACAAAAGAGAGGCTGAGGATCCTCTCTCATCCAAGCCGAGCGCCAACAAACTGCTGACGAAGGTCAATGAAATATTAAACGGCAAAAATATCACTACAGGCCCAATTGTTCATATTAAAAACGCCAGATGTCCTATTATAAAGTGCAAAGACAGCTTATTCCAATACAAAATAGACATAAGTGTGGACAAGTACGATGCGATTGATTCTGCCAAGTACGTCATTTCCTGCTTGAGAGAAAGGCCCTACCTCAGAAGCTTTCTTATCCTTATTAAATACTTTTTGAAGAGGAGACAGTTGTCTGAGACTATTCGGGGTGGACTATGCTCGTATGCACAATTTTTGCTGGTTCTTAACTTTATTCAGCTGCATCCGCTAGTCCAAAGCAACCGCATTTCTGTCGAGGATAATCTGGGCGTGCTTTTTATGGATTTCTTCCAGCTTTACGGCTCTGAATTCCCATTTGATAAGTCAGTTATTTCAGTGGAGAATGTGGGATACAAGCCCAATAAAGAAGGTCTGATAAACATAGAGGATCCTGTGAATCCTGGGCACAATGTGGCCTTTGGATGCACATCCTTGCATATGATTAAGGAGATATTCAATTACAGCTACAAGATTATGTCAGCTGCATTCAGAAACAAGGTTGCGACCAATAAGGCTATTGGGGAACTCTGGCTGAGAATAAATGAGAAAGAAATTAGAATAAGAAAGAAGATAAAAAAAGTATAAATAAAACAGCCCATATCTTGCCTGCTTTGATGATCAAAGATTTTGTACAGATTTTGTTTTTAGGTGAAAGCACATCAATAGAAACATTGAAGTTAAAACAAAATATACAATTTGCTTTATACAATGATGTTGTTAAAGTGTATGATATTATTTTATAATGCATTGTGTGTAAATGTGTTTTAATTACAATGCCAATCAGGCAATAATGTTATACAATTTACAGCCAACCAGATTCAGTAAGAAGATCTTGGATTTAGGAAAACATATGTGCAAAACTACTATTAAAGAGACTTTTAATGACGATATTTTGTAATAATGTTAGTCAAGGGTATTTTTGATATTTTTATATAAATCAAGGTTACAAGCTTAATTATAATGTATTTCAAATAGGAGAAGATCCTAACTGCTATCCTGTTCAACGGAAGAACAACAAGCACAAATCCTATATAAATAATATACAGCAATAGCCCAAAGGCTATGTACAATTCTGTTCTTTCTGTGGCATCTTTAAAAAATATCAGCATCGGATGCAGTTTTAAATTTTTGTAGATTAAAGAATGTACTGTGAAATAAAATGGAACTAAAACCAACGGAAATAGAAAAATACGGCACATCAGCCATACATGGGTGAATCTCTTGCTTATCCGGGTGTTGAGGAACTTATAAATCATGAATCCAACAATGTACAGGTTTAGTAGTTGCAGAGAAATATAAAAGAGCTTGCTCTCGATGAGAACAGCATGATTGCAGCCTTTAGTAAAGCTGGTAAAACCAGTAGTGAGTGAAAAATTTGGATCATTGAAGAAAGCCGACAGGAAATATAAAACAGGTGCTAGGTAAAAGGGGAACAGTAAGTCAAAGCAGTATTCGTAAAGCATCAAAAGATTGCTGATGTTTCGACAGAAATAGGTATTTACAATACCAATATATTTGAGACAGACCAAAAAGTAGTCAAAAAACAGGTATAATAAGAATATTCCAGCCAAAACAACGGCAGGATCGCAAGCATAGTAGGCAAACTCTTCAGACCCGATCAGATCTTTGAAATTGCTTGGTAAATTTATATTTTCGTGTATGTCTGAGGAAGTAAATAGACTTAGAAATGTATTAGAAAAAGATTTTGTTCTGTAAAGGCCACAAAAATTCTTGGCAAACAATTTGGTGAAGCCCATAAATGACTCCAAAAGTCCCAAATTTACTCTCATGAGAAGATAAAGTAAAAATTCTATGACATTTTTGCAATCTGCAGCTATTTCAGAGAAAGATGCCGTCATCTAAAGGGATAAAAATTTTTACAAAAATTCTATACAAAAAACAATAAATTTTGTTAAACTTAAAACTCAACATTTAATTGCCACATTTGGAGTAAGCACGCAATTCGCAATGCAAAAACATGGTTGCAGCTACAAATTAGACGGGCTGTTTTTTGAAAACACAAAGCATTTTTCTAAATTATTGGCCTCGTTTTCCCACAAATTATACAAATTCTTGTAAAATTCGTACATTTTGGTAGAAAAGCTCATCTCTCTGATCAAATTCCCCATTTTCTCTCTTTTCAAAGATCCGAAGACCCTCAAAATTGTTTTAAGATACTGATCTAAAATGCCGGGATATGTTCTTCTAATTGAAAAGTGGTGGTCTATGAGAATGAAGTATCCCTTAAAAAGCCTAATTATGGCCTGGGAGTTGCAATATTTTATGGCGCTTCTTCTCAGTTTCTCTTTCAATACTTTTGAAACCTTCTTGTTGTCCAAAACAGCTAGATGGTTCTTCTTAAAGTTGTGCTCAAACTTCAAAGGCTCTCCGCCATTTCTGTGCTCCACACTTCTCAGATATTGCTCTTCCCGCCTCTCTTTCAGTGACTTATACAGCTTTTCATTCATTGACACAAAGCCACTCTTGAATGTTTCTATGCTCGGGTACTTTTCCACAGTTGGAATTGGGTTCTGAGCAAAGAAAACATCTAAAGAGAGGTCGTCTAAGATTTTCAGGGCCATGTCGTACTTGTACAAGCTGTCGTTGTCCTTTGCATTGTAGATCTTTGATTCTTTCATCCAGTTTTAGGGACAGAAAACATTGAGCGACTTCATCAAAAATGCGTCATACGGGAATCGAACCCGTGTCGACAGGATGGCAACCCGCCATTATACCACTAAACCAATGACGCTCAAAAGCCAGCGTAAATAAAGTTATGAAATCACATTGCCTCAGTCTCTCCGCAGAAGGTTGCAATCATCACTCAAAAAACGACAATAATCCAGAGAAGCTTAAGTATTTATTTACAAGTCTAAAAAAGAATGAAGAAAGTATAAAATGTTTCAATAATAGTCGTTGTGCTCTAAATAGTAGTATTCAAAAACAAAATCGTTCTTCTTCATAAAGTTCCAGGTTGTTTCATAATCAAAGAACAGAAATTCTCCCTTCTCATATGCACTTGTAATTAGCTCTGGCTCGTCCAGCCGTTGGAACCACATTTTGTATTTCAGGTGGTATCTCCATGCATAGTATTTCAGCCTGATGGCCGCATATGCCTGCTGGATGTTGCCTTTGAAATAGTAGAAAATAAAGAAAAGAGTGTCCAAATCGAACTTCTTGTAGAAGTTAGGGTTGTTAAACATGAGATAAGGGTGTTTAGGAAAGAATTCAGGAACAGCAGCCTTCTTTCCCTTTGGATACTCAGGCTCTATTTCCTTAAAGTATGGGGTGTTTATTAGAGAGTTCTCTGTTTCTATTTTCACAAACTCTGGGAAGTTCTTGTTATTTCTTAGATTCTTCTGCTTGCTCAGCTCGTCGCCCGGTATTCCTAGTCTTTCCATGGTTATTTTCTGAATATCAGCTGCAAGCCCTGAGAAGTCGTACAGCGTGCTATATGCGATCTTTGATGCTGTTTCATGCTTCTTGGAGGACAGCTGCTGGCTCACCTTCTTCCACAGCTCCTCGGGAGACATTTCCTCGTGCTTTTTTGGATTCTTCTCCATTGGGCTACAAAATTACAGACAAAAGAATAAAGTTCTAAACTCTAGTCATAGCTAGTTCTGATTGATACAGCCTATGCCAAGATAGGAATATTCCATTAGCACTCACACTATCAGACACTGTTGTAAAACTCAAAGCTACTATACCTTTATTAAAAAGAAGTGTTTATTATGACTATGCAATAAAAAGATATTAATCATGCGCATAAAGTGATGTCAATCTACTATCTAATTAACCAGAATTCCTCATGTCCTAACAAATATAAATACATGTAAATATAAAAAATATAAAAATATGTAAAATATATCCTATTTCCTGTAAAAATTGTAGAAAGAGCATAGTCTCGACTTAAACAGAAGCATTGATGCAACTATGGTTGGATCGTCCGATTCAAAAATCTTGTTTTGGAGCTTCTTCATCAGATAGGCAATTGCATTGGCCAACTTCTTGGTAGATCCATCGTCCTCCTTGGAAATGTGGAGCTTCTTGCAGAAATACTCCTCTAAAAACTCCATCTCTTCTTTAAGGTTGGACTTGTCTTTCATCTTGCTCTTCGTATTCTTGTAGATTTTATACATTAAATTCCTAAACTCTACGTCAAGGTCACCAAATGACTGGCCCATAAACGGGTTTTCATCAAGAAGAATGCGGTTGTCTTCCACTGTTTTCTCGCTTTTACTCTCACTCATCCGAGACTTCAACTCAAAGAAGTCGTATCTGTTGTCCATCTCCTTCTCCCTAGGATCCATCTCCTTATGCTTCTTGGATGACTTCTTGTACTTCAGTATTTTAATCTTGTCCCTACTGGGAATATCAATTGCTGTTGCATCTGCTGCCTTATTTATGTTTTTGTTTATCTTGATTTTATGCTTAGACTCCTCCTGCCCAGGCATGCTAATTTCTCCTTTTGGCATGGCTATGCTTTGCTTCTCCTCGCTTTCTTTGGTTACAGGGATCTTGGATGTTTTGATCTTCCTGTCCTCTGCCTTAACATCAGAATTGATCTTCGGTGCTTCTACATCATTCTGCACACAGTCTACCTCGCTGGCAAAGAGAGGCTGAGGAACGCTTGCCTGGGGACTGGCAATTGTTACTTCCTTCACAATAATGGGATTCCTTAGAATCTTAATACTCTCATAGTCGTGTCTGGGAAAACAAATTTTCAAGTACTCAAACGGGTCGTTGTATCCCTTTTTGGATACCACCTCCTCTAAAGCTTGATAGATTGCCTTTATGCTCCTATACGGCATCCTTCTCCCGCTCCGCATAAAGAATGTCCTGGACAGCTGGTATTCATTTTCTACTCCCACGAGATGGACAGAATAAGCAACATCAAACAAGTCTTGTATTTTCATGGGCTTGTTTATTCCCCTGGCTCATAATATATTTTCAGAAAAATTACTCTCTGATTGACTGCATAAATGGAATAACTATTTTTAATTTATGCGTCCTTTTAATCTCCTGTTTATTTGTCCCTTATGAAGGACCAGACAATATCAGATAAGAAGCCCTCAGAATCGCACTTAAATCGATTCAAAAATGCCTGCTTTGAGATCAACAAACCTAAGCTCAGGGGATTCTTCCATGCAGCAGCATTCGTCTGCACGGCTGTGGTTTTTGTTTTGTTTATTGTCTCTTCAATTGCATTCAAGTTCGATCTTGGGATATTTATCTATATGATCAGCCAGCTACTACAGTTTGGGGTCTCAGCAACCTATCACATTCCAGATTGGAGCCCGAAGATCAAGACTGTTTGGAGATATCTGGACCACAGTTGTATTTTCGTGCTTATCAGCGGCACTCAGACATCTGTTCTTCTCAACGCGCTGCCTTCTGAGAAGCTATCCTCGGCATTCGGCATGCTTAAGGTTTCCTGGGCACTCTCCATTATAGGCATATTCCGTCTTGTTCTCATTCGGAGAATGTATGACATCTTTGATCTGTTCTGCTACATCGGCCATGGAATGCTGGTCCTGCCATTCTACAAGATTTTGAGCTGCTTTACTGGCTTTGAATTATCATTGATAGTCTTAGGGGGGATCTTCTATATTATTGGCGGGATTGTATATGGCCTAGAGAAACCTAATCCTTTTCCCAGAATGGTTGGATACCATGAGATTTTTCATATTCTAACGTTGCTTGCTAATGCCTGCTTTGGTGTAGTTATATCTAAAGACTATGTAAAATCACTGTTCTTGCCTAAATAAACTGTTATTAAAGCGTATTCTTTGATCTAAAAATAGCTTACTCTTGTATTTGAAAAAAAGCTTATTTTTGTACTGACATTCTTAAAAAAAGCTTATGTTTGTGCTGACATTCTTAAAAGTGATAATAGTTATTTAGTTAAAATTTAAGGTTTTTTGTAAGGTTGCTGTAACAAAATTTTGCAGTTACAAAATTTTTTATTCTGTAAAATATTTATTTCAGAAAATATCAAAGACCTTTTTGTCTTAATGTATTTTTTATTTGTCTCATCTTGGTCAAATATTAAAATTCTTAGTCAGAAATAACTAATCACAGTCAAAATTGTAACTGTGATTTATCATTGCCATTTAACAAAATACAAATCTTTTACTAGCAATTTCATGATTAAAATTTATTTATTCAGAGTTGATGCTACTAAAAGACGCTGTACTGCCTTCGGCAAATGATCTGCTCAAAGATGGGGTCCAGCATCCATTTTGTCTTTGAAATTTTAACGCAATCTTGTAATTTTCTCTCAGAAGACAAATACATTCTATGTATTCAGCAACAGTATCTATCCGTGATTCAAATTCGTTGTTATCATTTGAACTTATTGCGATGCTGCCTTCAAACATGTTAACGAGCTCATTTAGTGTATTGTATACATTCAATGAACATTCTTCAATAAAATCATTAATGGCCAGGAGAATGAAGGCATAATCATATCTCCCAATGCATTTGAGTTGCAATCCAAATGTTACTGGTTTTAATTTATTGGTATCATAAATGTCTTGTATTGGGTAAAAGGTTGGCATCTCTGGGCTATTTTTGCTAAAATCTAAGAGTCCTATCTCTTCAATTATTGAATTCTTGATATCAATTAATGTTGGATCTGTCCTATCCTGTTTGTCTATGTATTCTTCAGTTTCATTCAAAGCTTGATTTACAATGGAATGCGTCCTACTAAAAATGAGCCATTCTTTTCTGGCATCTTTGAAAAAGAATTCATCTTTGTCATAGGTGTAACATTTATCGTATAAATTAATTCTCAAAAACACTGTATTTTTCAACATTTCCAGTCCAGAAGCATCATCCTTATAAACCGCAACTCGCCCTTCAAAGTCTCTACAGAAACTTGCAACAAAGTCTTCGTATATCGGCCTTTTTTTCTGATCAGGAATCATACAGTAGATCACAAAGCCTGCAAAAACAGCCAAACTTGACAGAATGAAGAATTCATCCGTTTTCAATATAATCTCATCAATAATAACTAGGGAGTTGTAAAAATGACGAAAAAGCCCTATGCTGCGAAATATGATCGAAATAAGAACAGCAAAATACGACAAGAGAGCAAGACTGGATATAAAAGAGAAAATTGTGGTGATTGTAATGTTTAAAAGCTTTTTTCTCAGTGAAAGGAGCAGCAAAATAGCAATGGATAGAATAATGGCGCTTCCGGCAACAAAATGGGCTGTTTTTGGCGATAAAATAGTATTTAAAGCATACAAAAGTAAAATTAATATAAATATAGTAAATTTGATGGCTTTGAGTATAGTTTTTGTATAATTAGCAAGAAGCTTATGCTTTTTGATGGTGGAAGCAATGGCATCCTTGGAAAAAAGGACTACAACAACACATGCTGTGAAAACTAGCTCATCGATAGGAACTAATTCAACTGCATCACTAAAAAGCCCTCTTATCAACACAAATAAAATGCTGTTTTTGAAAGGTAACAATAAAAATGTGTAAAATGAGATTGAACCGAAAACTCTGGTCTTGAAACTCTCATTGAATGGGCTAGCTAATTCAAAGTATGATAAAATAAGGCAAATGATAATCGAAACTGTGAGAATCAGAGTGAAAAAACTGGCTAAATTAAGCACAATGTGTGATTCGTAGGATTTTGGTATATCAGCCCCATTTAGAAATCTCATATAGCATGCATACTCGATTTCTGATGTGGTGTATTTACCCACAAATATATTTTTAATCCACTTTTCGTATACTTCAGATTTTATTCTATCGAAATAGGCACCTAACAGCATATCATTCAGTCCCCGTAAACTAGTTCTTAAGAATGTAATGACTCCAAAATCTTGTACTTCTGTGGCCATCTGGCTCATTAGACTTTGCAGCCAATTTTTTATTTAAGCTTTTTTTTGATCAATGAAATGATTTTTATACGATCAAAAGCATCAAAGAAGAATATGTCTGAGCTTAAAAATTATGGTTCTAAACTACATCCTTGCAGTCAAGTTGCTTTTGACTTAGTGCTTCTTTTTTTTCTTCTGTTTTATGATCTGGCTTAGGATTATCATCAAAAACAAAACAAAAAAGGATAAATTAAATCAGAGGCAAAATTTATTCTAGAATGACAAAGATCGAGCTGCGACTATATTTATTGTGGATTTATGTGGTTGTTACTCATGTGAATCTTTATGATAATTAACAAAAGACTCTGATCTAAGTTTTTTGATTGATCAAAGTAGCTTTTAGAAAAAGTAAGTTCATCCTGACTCTAAGACTATGCAAAACTAAATTTTAAGATTTTTTTCAAATTATGAGTTTTCCACAATTTGGCCAGAACTAAGTATCTTGATGACTAATCTAATTTTGGAGATGCAAAAAACGTGTTGTCACTTCATTTGAAGGCTATTTTTACAACATGATTTGTTTGATTAGTACTTGGCACGTTTAAACAAAAGTATGTCTGAAGCATAGCCATCTGGACTCTTTCTTTCTATAGCTTTTTAAAAAAGCAGATAAACCTTGTTTTAGGCTTGACTTACACTTGACAACAACTGATGTTATGCTTGATTTCTTCGAAGCTTTTTTGGTTTGCTTGCAATTTTATTTTTAAAAGCAAAAATAGGATAAAATCAAGTTTCTGGCAGCTGGCTTGGACGACAATGGTGTAGTGCTCTTGTTTTAGAGCCGCTTTCTTATTTTTTGCATTTAAAAAATGTCTGCTTGCATAATTAAAGTCTAATTTTTACCAGATAAAAATTTTAAAATATCTTGCTGAATTTAGAAAAACTTCATATAGAGATATAATCTTGGCAAATTTAACCCCAAAATGATTTACAGCGTATACGTAAATATATTTTCTTGTTTCAAGAACTTAAAAGCCTCTGAAGATCAGACTCCTGTTGACCATCCAATATCCAGGCCCAACAAAGATTTTTTCTCTTCCTTACTGGAATGCACCGACGAATATGATTCTTTTAAAAAGAAAAAAATCAATCTAAAAAAGACTTTTGCAGAAAATTTTTGCCTTGATCTAGCAGACAAAAATACAGTTCAAAATCTTCTTTCAACGTTTGATATGATATTTAAATTATCAGAATGTATCTCACTGTTCAACATTGTTGTAAACTGGAAGGTCGCGCAGTATTTTTACAAATATGACAAATGTCTTTATACTGACCGAGTTCTCAATAAAGAGAGGTGCTATCTCGACATTCTTGCCTGGGATGAAGAAGTTCTTTTTAAAATGTTGGCCAATCATTCTCTATTTGGAAGAAAAAGGCAAGTTTTCAAAATTACAATTGAGAAGTTGATTAATATAGGCTATTTGTTTAGGATTTCTATTTATATATACGAAATTCATGACATTGCCAAAAATCATGTTCTTAGATCTGTCAACTCTCTGTCAGCTGATTCAAGTTACAGTCTAAATGTCAGGAGAGCATTGAAGTGCCTAGCTGGCAATGCCCAAATGATTGTTGATTATTTAGAATCAAGGCATAATCTAGGTACATTTCACAGTGAAACAGCAATAAGAAAAATATATGGAAAATGTTTAAACATTAAAGCTGGGTAAGGTCTAAAATTTTTTGTGATTAACCGAAGATAGAAAGTTTTTAAATCATTATTTTTTAACAGTATTTTGCATCAGTCTAAGTGAAGACTTAGAGTTTTTAGCAAAGACGTAGGCTTGTTTAGCAAGATAGTTTCTCAATGAATGTCGCATGTAGAACAAGCAAATTAAAGGCGAAATGTTTGTTTTGTTTCATCAACTTTATTTAGGCCTTGGAATATTATTTGTTATGCCTGATCTTAGTGAGATCACAAGGAATTTCGGCTTTATAACATCAGACATTTTTAGCAGATCGCTCTTTCTTATACAGGAAGAGGAGTATTCAAATATAGCAAAATGCAGTAGTCTAGAGGAGATTGTAATGAGGCTGAATAAATTTTATCCAAACCTGAATGAAGAAATAAAAATGGACATTTTTGAGATTGAAGACAAAATTGTGTCTTTGCTGCAATACGAAGTATCTGAGTTTGATGCTGTGGGATTTTTTCCTGTTCTTTATTTTGTAGAGTTTCATAAGATTGAAAGCCTTTTTCATAGCATGCAAAAAACTTTTTCTCAACAACAAAGCCGAAATGACAAAGAGAAAGATGTAGGCCATTTTTCTTTGGGGGTTTTTCCTGAAATCTCAAACTTGAAATATTGCAAATCTGTCAAGGACATAGAAAATCTGGTTCTGAAATACAGTGGTCTGGAAAAGTATTTTTTGGATGTTAAAATTCCCAACGAAGTCGAAAATATTGATTTCAAATCACTCTATTTTCATGTGATGAAAAATTTTTATGAGTTCAGCTACGACTTTTGTATTAAAAACAGGCTTGACCACTTTCTGAAGATTATAAAGACAGAGATGGATTATTTTGTTTTAGATATGTGTGTTGACTTGTCACTAAAAGATCGAAGTGGAGAGTATGTTCCAAAGTATTACACTTGCAAAAGTTTGGATAGCTTGAGAAGCAATTTTGAAGCGTCCCTTCCAAGTAGACAGATCTGTACCAGGAACGAACTTAGAGAAGACGTTAAAACAATTGAAAATTTGATTTCAAACCAAAGAGAAAAGCAAAATAGGGCGTATAAGGAGTCTTTTAACATATTTGGAGATATCTCGAGCATTTATTCGTATTTTAAGTTAAAGGAGAACGAAATGAAGAAAATTCTGTACATCATAGAAAAAACACTAAACAAAGATTGACGAATCAAAATTGTTTCCTAAAATTCTCTGTTTATTAAATTTCTGCTTGCTAATTAATTTGGCAAAAGAAAGACACAGCACAAAACCCCTTAATGAAGGCTATCAATATTTGAATATTCGTTATCATCGTTGTTCAATATCCCTAGCCCAACACTTGCGCTTTCTCTGATTATTTTAATGTCTGAATTCAAAAAGTTGCTCAAGCATAGTCTGGCTTCTTCTGTCCCAATATTTCCAAGAGCTTCAGCTGCCTCGTGCCTCACAATTGTTGCCTGGCTAGTGTCTTCTAGCACCTTAATTAGAGCATCAACCGAATAAGGATTTTGCATCTGTCCAAAGACATAAGCAATTTCGTGCTTCAGAAGATCAGAATCAGCTTGAAACTCAGAAGCCAACGCATCTACTGCCTCTTTGGTGTTCAAGTCTCTAAAATAAAAGATGGCTTTATATTTCTCTGTGATGTTGCCACTTTTAAGGGCTGCTAGGGCATCTTCAAAGCTGCCCTCAAACGGGAATGCTGGATCCCTGCTCTGATACTTACTAATAAGCAGGTTGTCCTTTGTGCTGTCTTGTCGTGCTTTCAGCAATCTATCAGTTTCCTGTAGCTTTTTTATTGATAAAACGGCAGATTCATAGATAATAGGATTCTTGTCTTGAAGATGTGGCTGTATACTCTCTATTAACGATGTGTCTTCAAAGTTTCCCAGTGCTTCTATTGCCTCGTGTCTGACAATGTCATCAACAGAAGTGTCTGCCATTAGTTTCAGAAGAAATGGAACAGAGGCCTTTTGCTTCATTTGTCCCAAAATATATGCCACTTCGTGATCAATGAGAACAGAAGTTCCGGTAATGCATGCTTCAAGGGCGAGAGCAGCCTCTTCTGTATCCAGACATCTTAAGTAAAACAACGATCTAGTTTTCTCAGAAGCTGTTGTTTTAGCCGATTGGACAATGCTGATAGCTTTAGCGATGGAGTTTTCTGCAGTATTTTGGCTGACAAAACTTTGTTCCATTGGGGCTTGAAAAAAATGATAAAAAAATAGTAAATTCATTTCTAAAGATGAATAACTTGTAAAAGGTACTCAAGATTGCAGGAACCAAAATCTTTTTTCTTTCGTATAAGCAGCACTCCTTAGACACAAAATTTACATGGCAAATCCTTGTTTAGGATGAGAACACAATCAGCCATAGGGCAGAAAGCAGCAAGTGAAATAATTCCTTCTGCTTTTGGAAAGCACATACCTAACTAAACCTTGTAATTGAGAGATGTTTTAGCGCAGAATTGTCCTTGCCTTAGCGTGATTCTAAAATAAAAATTTAATAAACAAAAAATTTTATATAAAATATACTGTTTAAAATTACAAGCCATTTTCATGCTTTCAAATTTTGTGAAGAAGACAAAGAAAGCGCGAACTATGAAGGTCTTAAACATTGAGAACATACGCGAAATAATTGAAAGCAAGACACCTTCTGGCAAATTAACGCATGAAACAGGAAAAGTAGTCAATACGAGTGTAAATAAAGAAATAAAGCTACCAACCAACAAAAAAATAACAAAGGATTTGGACGAGAAAATGCATAAAGATAAGAAGTTGCATACTCTTGAAGCTTATAGCTTCATGCCTGATTCTTCCTTTGTTATAGGGAACAACGTAATATTAGAAAGCAGTAAAAGCGATGTTGTGAAAAATAGTTCCATTGTAGGCGGTACCTCTTTTTTAGAGGATTGTGTTCCATCTGCAACTCCCAGTTTAGACGCAAATGAAGAGAGAAAGATGAAAGTGATGAATCTTTCCAAGCAGCATATCCAATTAGAGTATACCCCCTCAAATGCAGCGTTATACCTCCCAAAGGGCTTTAAAATGATCTCAGAGCTTTACAAAATAATTACTGTGATACACAATTTTAACAAAAAGAGAGGCCTCTCTCTCATTCTGATAAAGCATAAGGATTCTATTGAGAGAATGTTTAAACACAGAGTCGAGGTTACCCATCTAGAACAGCTCAATTACATTGCCAGTGGCACAATAAAGTTTATCCCTCTGCAAATGGTTGACAAAGGCACAGAAGTAGATACCTTCAAAATTGATATTTTGGAGTCGATTGATGTGGATTTCGCCTTATTTAATTGTTTCAATGATGTCTACAAAAGATGGCTGTATATGTTTATTTTAAATGGAGGGCAAGACGACAGAAGCTTCTGCGAGAGCACAGGCTCTGTGAATATTGAGTTTTCGGATAGCAAAAAAACGTCAGAGTTTAATTTCTATCTGAAAAAGATTCATCCGAGTTTTAGATTAGATGAAGCAAGTGTTCCTGTAAAACCATTCTCTAAGAAACAAAATGACTTGATTCATGATTCTAACATTATAAAAAAGATTGCAAAAGAAAAGGCTGGAACAGTCCTTGATAGGATCAAAGAAAAGGAAAGACTGAGGAGAGAGGCGTTTGTTCAAGAGCAAACAGTAAACAAAGATTATTCCACGAAGCTGGCAAACCTGTTTGAAATCGGGGATAAAACGGCCATTAAACTGGAAGAAGCTGTTTTTAAAATTGGAGGGTTTGATTGTAAATCTCAGATTTTAAGGATTTTAAGTTCAAAATACACCATTAAAAGAATCAATGGAGTTGAATATATTGTTAAGAATTCTTGAGTTTCGTTGTTGCTTTATCTGGAAAAATATGCTTTAGGCTGGTCTGGATTAACGAGGCAAACCTTATACTTTGAAACACTATAAATGGTGTTTTTACATAATAAAATCACTTATTTTATTGTTATTCTTACAATTTGTATAGAATATTTTATTTGTAAAATGAATTGTAAAATCAGGATTATGTCTAGTCTTGTTAAGTGTTATGTATGCCAAAGTTGCTGTTTTAGGATCTAATATAGCATCTATGATTAGGTAACAAAACTTTAAGTAGCAACATAAAATATTTGCTTTACAAAAGCATGTTACCAAAAATTTTTGGCAGGACAACAAAATGTGATGCTCTACTATTCATAAGATATATCTTTGCCAAGCATCTGGTGATTGCACACAGAAACTTACTGTCCCACATTACATCAATGATCATCAGCACAAAAAAAACTTAAATGCAAATA